>CAKAOH010039966.1:0-34194 GCA_916701665.1 Sebastiscus tertius
CACTTTTCCCTCAAACATTCAGCCTAATAAATAACTTCTAGTGTCAGAATATCAATAACTACAGACGCTAATAATGAATAAATAATATAAAGATATTGATCCAGTAGAGATGGTTCCTGGTCCTCTAAGCAGGACTCAGTCCACAGTAGAAACAGACTGCAGCTGTTATTCATGTGGAGGTGTTTGTTCAACAGGTAACAGACTACAGAGAGGAAACACTGCTGCTCTGATAACTCTGTTTCTTTATTAGTATTAGATCAGTTCAGATATAAACAGCTGTTAAAGCTGACTGACAGCTGATCCAGCTGTGCTCAGCTGCTGCTGTCATCAGAAACGGACGTCGCTTCACGTGACGCTTCAAAGGAAACGACATCTCATGTCTCCAAAAACATATTTCCTCGTTTCCTCTCTCCTTGAGTATTTTCCTCGCCTCCTCCGCTCGCATCTCCCGTGGGCGGGACTAAGACGCGAGTCGAGGAGTCGAGGAGTCGAGGAGAGGAGTCGAGCCGTATAAAAAAAGTAATGAGAAGGACCCCAGGTTGGTGACCAGCATGAGGAGGAGGTGCCAGGCTGTTGTGGCTGCGTATGGATCTTCCTCCTCTACTGAGGCTCCTGACGGTGGATTAAATGAATAAAGTGTAAAATAGCCAATATGTCTTGTTTGTTCCTTGTTACTGATAGAGAGTTCAATCATCCAATCCACCAAACAACTCAAAACAAGAGTCAACACCAACAGGAGAATACACTGTTTACCATTGGCAGAGCATTTTGGAACATTTTTCTTGGGCGCTACCCACAAATGCATGATCCTTACAAATTGGACATCATTGTGAAGGTAAATAAACAGGCTTTCCAACAATGTAGAATACAATGACCATTAGCATTGTAACAACAGAGAAATAATCCACCAAACACAAGTTTACAAACTTTTTTTTCCAGTTTAGTTGCTACGTTAGCTGATGAGCTAACCGCTAATACAATAGTGTTAAAAAATAAGAGTTAAATGAAAGTGGTTGCTAACACACAGCTATCTATAATATCGTGATCTGTTTTGGACTCTCTGGCTCTTATCCCCTTCGATAGCTCAGTTGGTAGAGCGGAGGACTGTAGAATCAATACATAGAAATCCTTAGGTTGCTGGTTCAAATCTGGCTCGAAGGAGGTAACTTTTGGGTGGCAGTAGATCAGTCCATAGGGAGGGTCGCTGGTTCAAGTCCCTGCATGGACCAAGTACTGAGTGTGAACTGGTCGCCCCTCGCTCTGACATCTCTCCATTAATGCATGTATATAGGTCCTGTTTGTGCATGTGTTTGTATTTCAGGCCTGTATTTCAGGCCTGTGTGTACTATGTAAATATATATATAACAGAGTGTGAGAAAAATGAATTTCCCCTCAGGGATTAATAAAGTGCCTTTCTTCTTCTTCTTCCTTCCTTCTTTCTTCATTCCGTTAAAGGTCAACAATGTCAAGATGGCTTGCTATTGGTCAACAGTGTAGACTGCCACGTCATAGTTGCTGCAAAATGTTTCCGTTTTTAAATATGTGTTGCAAGATTTTGCCAACTTCTGTTACTGTCATTTGTTAAAAACTAGGGCTGTCAAAGTTAACGCGATGATAACGTGTTAATGCCAGACACACAGTTTTCAAGCTAGAGAGAGGATACTGGTATCATAAGAAACTAGAAAACATAAGGAATCCATCGGTACCAACCGATGGATTCCTTATGTTTTTTATGTTTCTTGTCGTGAAGGTGGTAAATAAATAACTCTCCAAACTTACGCTACATTTTGGCGAGGAAAAAACATCATGGCCATTTTCAAAGGGGTCCCTTGACCTCTGACCTCCAGATCAGTGAATGTAAATGGGTTCTATGGGTACCCACGAGTCTCCCCTTTACAGACATGCCCACTTTATGATAATCACATGCAGTTTGGGGCAAGTCATAGTCAAGTCAGTACACTGACACACTGACAGCTGTTGTTGCCTGTTGGGCTGCAGTTTGCCATGTTATGAAATGAGCATATCTTTTATGCTTAATGCAGTACCTGTGAGGGTTTCTGGATCAATATCTGTCATTGTTTTGTGTTGTTAATTGATTTCCAGTAATAAATATATACATACATTTGCATAAAGCAAGTATATTTGCCCACTCCCATGTTGATAAGAGTATTAAACTTCGTTTAAGGTACATTTTGAACAGATAAAAATTGTATATTAAATTGTAAAATAAAAATATTTTACATATTTTAATCGCTTGACAGCCCTATTAAAAACATAATACCCAACCAAAACTGCTTACATTCCAACATACGTTTGTGTGATGACTAGTTCCTCTGAAAAATACATTTGTTAGAGATAATGAGTAGCTACTCTTATGATATCTGTCTGTGAGGCCACATATGCAGCTGAATAGCACACATCAGTGTTAACACCTTCATTACCAGTTTGTTCTTAGAAAGTGATTTATCCTGTAAACAGATGAACCTTATTGTCACTCACCCGTGGGTAGCGGAGACGGAAAGGTTTCAGCAGCCGTTCAGCTTCAGTCACCTCTCCCTCGCCTGTACCTGAGAGGATAGAACAGAGACATGATATGGCATGAAATGGGATATGACAGGATATATTGTACAGAAATGTTCAGTGACAGGTTATCACATAATCAAGAGTGGACAGAGTACATCACTACCTAGTATGAACGTGAGAAAGGTGTAGTAGCAGAGCAGCAGCAGAGCGCACAGCATGGAGCGCAGATTCATCCCTGTTGCGCCATCATTCAGCAGAGACAGACCGTATTCCTAAAACGAGATCACACGTGTAGTACTGTTAACATCTATGAGTGTGTCAGTGAACGAGTGAATGCGTAACGAAGGAAATTTATATATCACACCTTGTCTCCGGAGAAGCCTGCAAACTCCAAAACTTTGAGTATTCGTGGAGGAAATAGAGAGAGTGTCTGTGAATAAAGGAAGACCTGATAAACTGGATGGGACAAAAAAAACATTACCCACAACATATAGTCCATGGTGTTTATACAAAGATGCTTTTGTGACGTACCAGATTAAATGCCCCTATTCCAAATGATATTCCTCCCTCTAAGTGAACGTGGCTGGGTCCTTTGAGACAGTTGTGAGATTTTATGAAGGAATGCAGTTCTCTGGATAAAAAAAGGCATTTATGTCAATTGTTTAATAACACAGCTCAGCATAATAACCTAATAGTGTAAAACATAATGACATGTGACTAAGCAAAAAATAAATAAATAATCATTTAAAGGGGTACTCCAGCGATTTAATTTTGAACTTCCACAAGGTTAGGAATCTTGTGAGATACAAATAAAAAAAAGAATGATCAAAATCTGTGCAACAGAGGCCAAGATATCCTGACTTTTAGTCCCTTATATAGCCCAAGCTCCAACAAACAACTACATTTCCCATAATGCAATGCCATCTTTTTTAGAACCTCCCTTCCAGATACTCCGTACAAAGTCACATCAGGGCCATTGTAGGTATAAACCCCCCCCCTCAAAAAAACAGAGCCGGGAAGAGGGGTGATATTCCGTCACAAATTTACAAAACTTTTCTCTGAGATTTAAAAAGTCATACATTTGCGAGAAAAAACTCAGAAATTATCCGGGTTAAAGTCACAAATTTACCAGAAAAGTCAAGGAACCACATCGCTTCACTTTGCAAGGTTGGACCAAAATATATTAACTATATTAGTATTTATTTATATTCATGAAAGAACATGAAAGACAACACGTGTATGTATCCTTCAGGACCTTTGCTCAGAAGCTGTCCTTCAGAGAGGACATTGCAAACAGCAATCTTTAGGATATATCTGATAACCCATTGGCAAAATAAATCATACAAAAGGTCTAACATGAGGATAAAGTACAATGCATACCAACGTCAGCATTATGTTCAGAAAATAACACCAAAAGAACATGAACGAAAACAAGTATATGTTCAGGTTCTTTCAGGACCTTCACCTTGCACAGAGGCCATCCTTACCATAATGACACTACTTTAGGTGAAACGAAATTTAGATGGCGGCTGTCGTAACAATGGTTTCGCAAAATTTCTGAGTTTTTTCTCGTAAATTTCTGACTTTATAATCTCGGAGAATATTACATTTTTTTTCTCAAAAATTTGCAAGTTTTTCCCCATAAATTTATGACTTTAGTCCCACCCAAGTTTTTTCTCTACTAGGCCACCTCCCCTCCCCCGGCGGCATTTTTTTTTGAAACCTACAGCGGCCCTAATACGCAGTTATACTCCACACTACCAGTTTGTAATGGAGACTTTCTATGATTAAATTGAGTTTCCAAATCCAAACTGAGATAACTCTGATGACATCACTATGACATCATTAGGGTTATTCTTTAGAAAGTGGAGTGCTCCTTTAATAATAACCTTACAAATGTGTTTTACAACGGCATTAAATAGTCAGATAATGTATACAGACTTGGCGCTCATTACTTACTTGTAAATTAGGTAACTGTTTCGTACTTTGATCCCTCCTTTGATAAAACTCACCATGTTCTCATCCTGCAAAATAAAATAAATAAATAAATAAATAGAGGGTATGAATGAATTTGAGTTGAGGTGCTTGGATTAGACTTCATTCCACAAATAGAAGATGACCTAAGTGGAATTTTCACACCATATATTCACTACACACTATCTAAATGATACACAGTCTTGAAAAGCTGGATAATGTGGAAACTGTGGTGTGCTGTTACATATACACAAACATATCAGGATATACAGTTCATTTCTGTGTTTTAAAAAAGTAGATTAGACTACTGCACCTGTAGGAAGGTGAGAGCAGCTCTTTGGAGTTGGCACTCTGCGTAACATACTTCAGCATGAAGCTGCACTGCAAAAACACATCCATAAACACATACACATTTAGTAATACATAACATTAAATGATCATAGTCAACAAGCAATAAAACACCAGATCCAGCCAGATGTTACTATACGGTTGATCTATCAGACAAGAGCTTCCAGACTTAATCTTCCATTCCTTTTTGTCCTCTACCTGACTATGCATCGCATTTGATGAGTAGATTTAAGGGTATAATGACTTGCACACACACACACATTTGCAAAAGTGTTGCAAAAATAGCATGCCAACACACTAAACTATGCCATAATGAACACTCGGTACATGAACACGTTGCCATTGAAATAAGGAAAATTCAACGTAAATTATGAATTTTTTACGTAACATTTACTAATTTTGGATGGACTTTCCTTAAAAAAAAAAAGAAGAGAGACATTCAAGCCTTTTACCTTCAGTGAGTGATTCCCCGACTGACTTGTTAGCCAAAACTGGGGACTTCCGTCGAAACCTGAAACACCAAAAAAAAAGAAATGGTGTTACTATTCCTGCAAACCACATATTTGCTGACAACACGCATGCACTAATTACATCAGGTGTCCCTTTTTCGCTATCTTAGTAGCCGCTATTGGCTTCTCTCATGCAAACATAGTCAAATTGGCCATGTAAATGCACTCATGTAAATTTGCCTCTTATGGCTCACAGACTGGGGAAGAAGAGTTAGCAGCACTTTAGAGAATAATCCCAATCTATGAAATGAGTAAAATGATAATCTGTTTAAACCTGGAGAAAATAATCTACATTCATGAGACATCCTGACCTCTGGCAGACCTCCTGTGCACTCTTCATGGTATTCCCCGCGTTGCTGATGTCATCGGGCTGGAAAGTCATCATGGCCTGCATTTCCAGCACTGTGGCGTAGATAAGAGCGTGGTACATACTCTCATTCACTCTACACAGGAGACATGGAGTCGCAGGATCAACATCGTACACATCATCATACTGTGAGCAAACAGAGGCAGTGTAAAAAGGATAGCTACTGTATGACCTACGCATTTTCCTGTTGAGAAATGATAAGAGTAAATATGTGGTTCTCTTTATTCTTCCTATCTCCTCTGCCGTCCCAGTCTGTCTTGTGCCTATTGTTTATTTTGCAGGGCTGCCATTCTGTTGGCTGTTGAATCTGTTAGACCTTGGGCGTCAGCTTCAGCAAACACCTCATATCCTGGAGAATTAAAGCCGGGCCACCCTTGTGTCTCGGCTAACAGGAAGCACACTACTTCACAGTTCACACCACAGACGTTTATTAATATCACACAAGACCAAATACAGCTGACATCATCGTAATTGTGCTAAAACTTAGTATACAGTACATTTCAACCTAATCCTCAGCCGGTTCAAACCTCTGTGGAGCCAAACATGACTCATGGATTATTCGGTTACCTTGGCCGCAGCCTCTCCAGGCTCTCATTGAAGTGGTTGTTAAGGAAGAGATCCAAGGCCTCCATACACTCATCCAGGCACTCCTTCAGAGTCATCTGTGAGGAGCTGCCGCAAAAACACAGACACGGATGAATACAAAGCAAATGCGTAGTATAGGGGGTAGAGGGGACGTCAGCAGCAACACAGTGCACACTGATAAACACAGGATCCATGTGTGGTGCAGGTAAGAGGTTCACAGGTTCATTTAAAGGGGAACTACGCCCATTTTCAAAATTCATACATGTTATTCCTATGGTCTAAGACAGTCCAAAAATATTAGCAAACATGAAAAACTCTCTCACAAATCCAAAAACTAGAGTGCTAAAACCGAGAACAAGAGAATAAAGCTCATTTGGGTATAGAAAAGAAAACAAACATTCAATGTCAGCATTTCATTGTCTATGGAGCAGCTCCAGAATGTAGGTCTTTAAGGAGAACACCATCTAAATTAAGAATTCCAATATGTTATTACCATGGCCGAGGAAAGTTCAATCAATGTATGTGCAACTCTCTCTCAAAGCCAGAAACCAGAGAAGTTAGTCTCAAACTTGTGATGTCATAGGGTATAAAGTCTGGAGCTGCCCCATAGACAATGAATGGGAGACACTGAATGTTTGTTTTCTTTTTTATACCAAATTAGGGGTGGGCAATATGGAGAAAATCAAAGATCACGATATGTTTGACCAAATACCTCAATATCAATATTGTGACGATATTGTAAGGTTGACATTGGTGCTTTTATAAAATATTTACACAATGAGATTTTTGATAAATAAACATCTGTAAATGTTTATAGAATTAATATAACACATAATACATATTAATATATATATATATATATTGTCTAAGTGGGTAAAAGCTAGTAATAGAACAGCTAGAACAGTGTGGTAAGTTCAGAAAATGACATCACTTTCCTGTAATGCAGCCTTTAAAACCAGGGAAAGACAACACTTGCGCCATATCACCATATTCAAAATCTCAGACGATATCTAGTCTCATATCACAATATCAATATAACATCTATATATTGCCCAGCCCTAACCCAGATGAGCTTTATTCTATTGTAGTGTTCTCAGCTGTGAAACAGAAAATGTCCCCATACAGTACACCGGCTGATCTCAGTATCAACATCTTTCCCAATTCATTGTCTATGGAGCTGTTCCACACTTTATACCCAATGACATCACACATTGGAGTTTTAGCACTCTAGTTTTTGGATTGGGAGAGAGTTGTTCATGTTTGCTAATATTTTTGAGACTGTCTTAGACCATATAGGAATAACATGAGTTTTGAAAATGGCCACTTTAGTTGCCAAAGTAAACCGTCTTTCCACTAAACACATGAACACATCGTCACCCAACATGCTGCAACACCTGTGTTATGCCCTAAATATATTCATCATCAATTATATTGAATTATGATATTATAATCATTCTAATATTATCATAAAAAACAAGTGTCATCAGTCCAGCTGTTTACCAAGACCCTGCTGCTGTCTGGAGTTGGAACTACTTTGAGACAAGAATGAAGTACGTCGGCAGACGACAAGGAAACGAGGACTAAACTAGTGTTTCCTTGTGCAGCGGAGGGTGACTTTAATTTATTAGTCTAATAGTTCCTGTACAGCTTGTTTTTCACAGTGATCCTATTACTGCTCATACAGGCAGCGAAGAAACGGCCGAGATGTGAGAACTTTAGGAGAAGACTTACTTGTGTAGAGTCAGTGAATGTTATAGTTGGCTGTATACTCACTTTCCCGCAGCATTTGCGTGTTTCCTACTGGACATGTTGTCTCTCCGAGCAGGACGTGTGACTCCAACACCTGTTAGGAGCTCAGCAGTTCTCACAGAAAATGAAGATGCATTCACCGCGTCACCACACCGTGAAACCGAGCTGTCACTCTACACCAGCCGCAGAGAAGTTTACCTTCACTTCCCTGTTGGTTAAATGACCGTAAAGCGCTCCAAGTTAGAGGCATGTGTGTGTTCACCTGTGAGGATCCAGCAGAGAGTGTGTGTGTGTGTGTGTGTGAGAGAAAGAGCGCAGCGGAGGAGCATCTCACTCCGCCCCTCTGTGTGACGTCACTGCCACGCACTCATTAGACAGCGTGGATCAGGTGCAGCAGCTGCCTGCTAAACGCGCACACACTTCTTATTATTGCATGGCTCAGTTTCTTCAATTCATTGTCAAACTTCAAGGCTGACAATGTTTAGTATCCTAAATTATTATTTGGCAGTGACAGTGATGCAAGACGTAGTCAGATATTTAACTTAAAGGGACTGTTTGTAAGAATCAGAAATGTCTTGTTAACAGCGACACCTGTGGCCGCTAAGTCAACGAAAGTCAGCGTCCTGTCGCTCGCGCTTGTGCTCGCTCTACATAGACATGAACGAGCATCGCTCAACACAGTGAGGAGACACACGTCAGCTAAAAGCACAATATCACGCTATATTTCAGCTGCTTGGCAGTAATGTTAGCTGACCAGACCAAGGTCTCTCCATGAATCAATGCTGATCCTAGTGTTGGCTTTTCCTGCTTCAGCCTCCCGAAGGGAGACACCGGCACCCGGTCGGAGATGATAACGTTACTCTCTGCGGAACCCCGTCACTTCACAAGACACGGGAAACCTCTGTTGGTCTGGAGGAGCTGCAGCAGTTATTTCTGCACAAACGTCCACTGAACATTCACTAGATATTCTCAGAGCTAAACTAACTCTTCTGCAGTGTGGAGTGTGCGCACATGCACGTGAGGTGGAGCGCGCTGAGTGAAGGCAGGCAGAGTAGCAGAGTACAGCAGAGACTCCAGTCCTGGAGACCAAAGCTACGGTCTCCCCCGCGCCCTCCGACTGCGGCCAACACTGTTTAGCAGACGGGCTTCACTATATAGAAAACTTTCTCATTTCATAGCTAAACAATAATGAAACATTTGAAAACAATGAAAATATTTGTGAAAAAGACAGTATTAAACTAGAATGGCACTCGGAGAGCGCAGACCTCCGCCCAAATTTAATTCAAATCCATCACGGACTTTTGGAGTAATCATCCAAACGGACAAACCAACAAACAAACCAACGCCGGTGAAAACGTAACCTCCTTTCTAGGCCTTTGGCCTTGGCGGAGGTAATAAGCCATATATGCACAGACAAACCAAACACTGGCTCTAGAGAGAGCCTTTCACGTTTTTATATTACTTGAAGGCCACCGTGGTTCTCCGACCGGCTTGTGAAACTGCAGTAACGTGAGTTGCAGAGTGCAAATCCTGTGGTACCGCCAGCCGCCGTCTGACTTCCGTTGCTCCTAAAGTCGTGTTATTATGGTAAGGTCGGCCTCTGAGCGAGGTGAACGGCGTTACCACGGTTTTGCACTCTACAACTCACGTTACCACAGCCTTGGAAAGGGAGGAGTGAGCGGAGGGGTACTCAATTGGTTGCAATCTGCAACCACACCACTAGATGCTGCCAAATCCTATGACTTCAAGACAAGGGACCTGGAATTGTTAAAATGCTAACTCATTTCTGGGTTTTAGGTCTCATTCCTGCAGCCCTCTACAGGACATCATATCCAGCAGCAAATATGACAACTTCTCTGATAGATGGAGCAGGAGAAAAAGAGTGAGGGTGGTCATTATTGCCTCTACACACCGGGGATATTTATGTTGAAAAGCCATGAAAAAGTGCATTTCATATAACACCTTTAAGCAAGGTTCAGTCCTCTGCAAGTTGATTGTTGCGTGGCAACAATTGGAGAAAAAAGAAAGAAAAAGAAAAAAAAATCAAACTGAACATATAAAACACTAAACCATGACTTGGAAAATAGTCAGTGGAGATGTAAATGCAGTGTTTGGGAGTAGGTTCCTCTGAGGTAGTTAGTCGTTTCTGATGGTTCAACTGTATTCAAATAGGTTGTGCATAGAAATCCAATTAGAGTACTATTTTTTTAATCGTTTGATTGTTTTTCCAACACATGGTTGATACTTTATAGGCTGATTCCACAATTTTAGACTACTTTTAGGCTAACACAAAAATGACGACTTTATTAATAAATAGTATAGTAGTTAATAATAAATCTACACTATGATGTTATTGCTGGCTTTGAAACAGCATTCAGAGCATGTAAGGAAATCAAATCTACACAAGAAAAACTCTTTTTTCACTCACTCTTTCACAGTTGGATTCATTTTCTAAAATCCCGACTGTGGCATTTGTCTCTGAGTCATTCCTACCTTCATCACTGCTGCTGGCAGTTCAACCATTTTTTGGCAGCACAGAACTACATATCCCACCATGCAATCCGCGGCAGCGCAAATCAACTTCCGGGTCACGGGGTTAAAAGCTGAAGTGTTTTGGTTTCGAAGTCTTCCCCAATGTGAGCCAGTTAGTTTGGAACAAGTCTTTTTATTGATGTCACTTTACCCTCGCCAGTAGCAGTAGAGATGGATGCTCTGCACAGACACCGCTCACTCTATAAAGGAACGACTCCGCCATGGAAAGAAACCTACCGCCAGGTGAGACACAGCACGTTAACATGTCAGGTAGCTAGCTAGCCTTAGCATTATTGGTTGTTTATTTGTTTTGCACAAGTTAAGACTAGACAACATAACAAATCAATAACTGAATAATATACAGAGCAGGAAGAGACAAACAACCCACTGGGCTGATCTGAAGCCTCCACCTAGAGACTAGATTAATATAAAGACATAATATGACTACATCATAGTGATAACAAACAATTAGGACATCGATATATATAATAACAACAATAACAATACAGTAAATATATCAAAAAAGATAAGTGTGTGTGAGTGTGTTGTGTGGAAGTGTATGGTTAGTGTTTGTGAGGAGGATATTGTTTAAATATCTATAAAGAAGCATGTGGAGGCGCAGCTGCTTCTTGGGATAGGGTTTAACACTTCCCGTGTGTATGTGTTGTCTCTTGCAGCGCTGTGTAGACAGGCTGAAGAACAGCCGGTCCAAGCTGCTGGAGAGGTACCGTCAGGTGGGAGAGAGCAAGCAGCACAGGGGCTCCGGCTCCGGGGCCTCCATCATAGTCCAGGAGGTGATGGAGGAGGAGTGGACCGCCCTGCAGGCAGAGGACCGGAGACTGGCCCCCCTGTGGGGGTCAGAGGGGTCAGAGGGCATGGCAGAGGTCGGTCTCTCTCTGTCACTATTTCTCTCGCTCTTTTTCTCTAACTAGTTATACTTTCTCTACTCCTGGCTCTCTGTAACGTTAGCTATTTCTAGACCTGTCTCTTGTCTTTCTGTTTGTCTCTGGGTGTCTCTGTGTAACTCTGAGCTCTGTCAGGTGTGTGTGGTCCCAGAGAGAGCTACCTGTACCGTTTAGATTGACCTTATCACCTTTGATAAAAGCACAGTTTCACAATAAGTCTGTCTTCACAAGAAATCAGCAAGTCAAGAACTGCACTCAATAATGAAGGAGTGAATTGGAGAGCAAAGACCTGGGGTGTCATCATATGGAGTGGACTTGTAGAGTTGAACTATCTGTTTGAGTTTTACACTATAACCAAGTGGAGGTCTGCTGTCTCTTCTTTTATAAGCAGATGTTCAGTGTCATGAAGGAGTACGATGAACTTGCAGTACTGGAAGAAATCCAACAGGAGTTAATGTCTCACGGTAATACATTTCTATAAATCATTTTTTTTTGGGGGGGGGGGTTAAAAATGGTAGTAGGCAGAATATTTTTGGCATCATTGGGCAAAAATTCCACAATAACCTTTCAGTATATTGTAATTCAAGTGTTCTGAGAGATAACTAGACTTCTGCTCCTCCTCATGGCTCTGTTTTCAGGCTTTAGAACATCTAGCCCGTGACGGGAGACTTTGACCAATCACAGGTCATTTCAGAAAGAGAGCGTTCCTATTGGCTGTTCATTCAACAGAGGCAGCTGTCAATCAAACTGATCAAATGGTCAAACTTGGCAGCGCTGATCAAATATGAATCAATATTCTGTTACTCTGTTACTGTAATGCCTATTTCTCACATAAAATGTTCTCAGAATCATCTTGTAGTGTACTGTTTAGCTATAAAATGAGAAAGTGTGCTCCGACTGGTGGGCGGTGCTTGGTATTTCCTCAACTGATCTCGACATATTGATTCATATTTGATCAGCGCTGCCTAGTTTGACCGTTTGATCAAAGTTTGCGAGTGATTGACAGCTGCTCAGAGACGGCAAGGCTCCAGATCAGCTCCGATTGGTTGTTTTCCTCCGGTCTGTGAAATCTTGCAGATGCCGTTAGGAGCACCGGAGGACACAGAGGAACATGATCATTTTTAGTCATATTTGCTCCAACCTGCCTACTCCAGTTTAAATCTAAACTCCTGACTGTAGATATTAAAACGAATGTCCAGTCAAATAAATGGAAATGTCTGTAAATTATTTTATACAGTTTTACTTGCAGCAGGGTTGAGATATATCTGCGGATGCACTGGAAACAAGGAAGATGTTGCCTTTGAGTCCCTACTAATGTTGTGTATCCTCTTCTTTGTGCCCCAGAAATGTCTATTATTGAAGAATACGAGAGGAACCTTCAGTTTGAGCAGCAGTGCATATCATCTGTTGTGGAGGGGATGGAGGAGACGCATATTATTTGCCCCATATGTCACACGTGAGTCCTGCAAATGACTGCTATAACATAACATAGTGACAAAGGCTGATAGTTTTCCCATATTTATCTACTCATTTTTAATACTAATCTAAAGTCACACTAACACAATTTTCAACCAGTGATAGTTTATGATTCAACTTTAGCATGTTTTTTTTGTCTGGCAGGAACAACTTGAACATCAACAGCTATTTCATCTCCTGCCCCTGTGGACTGTACATCAACACTAAGGTTAGTTTGTTTGATAAACTCTATCTCAGGGGTTGGCAACCTTATTGATATGAAGTGCCATTTTTAAAGGGACTGTTTGTAACTTCTTACACGTATAAATCAATCCGGGTCGGTGTCCCATGCGCGCTTGCGTTTGGCTACGCTGTTCAGACTCAGACTCCAACACAAACTACAGTGAAGCACCAAAACCTCTTGGTTGTATCTAGTGAAGCCCGTCTGTTAAACAGTGTTGGCCGCGGTCGGAGGACGAGGGGGAGACCGTAGCTTTGGTCTCCAGGACCGGAGTCTCTGCTGTACTCTGCTCCTCTGCTCCTCTGCCTGCCTTCACTCACACACCGCGCTCGTTCTCACTCGCTCAGCGCGCTCCACTCTCACGAGCATGCTGCTCACTCCACACTGTAGAAGAGTTAGTTTAGCTCTGAGAATATCTAGTGAATGTACAGTGGACGTTTGTGCAGAAATAACTGCTGCAGCTCCTCCAGACCAACAGAGGTTTCCCGTGTCTTGTGAAGTGACGGGGCTCCGCAGCGAGAAACGTTATCGTCTCCGACCAAAACTCCGGCGTCTCCCCCGTTCCCTCCGGCCGCGGTCGGGAGGCTGAAGCAGGAAAAGCCAACACAGGATCAGCAGTGATTCATGGAGAGACCTTGGTCTGGTCAGCTAACATTACTGCCAAGCAGCTGAAATCTAGAGTGATATTGTGCTTTTAGCTGACGTGTGTCTCCTCACTGTGTTGAGCGATGCTCGTTCATGTCTATGTAGAGCGAGCACAAGCGTGAGCAACAGGACGCTGACTTTTGTTGACTTAACGGCCACAGGTATCGCTGATAACAAGACATTTCTGATTCTTACATAGTCTCTTTAAATGTTCTTGTTAATCAGTGTATGGCTCACAACAATACATCAACATTAAGAATAACGTTAAGTTTAATAGTTGGTGCCTTCAAATGGGGTCGTGTTTACCGTGTTAGCGAGAAGAGTCCATATGAACCCCCCTCTACCCTCCCTTGTAGTATTCACGACCTCTTAAGTGGAAGGTTTCTGAAAGCTCAGAGTTCACGAGTTGTGACGTGTTTATTGACGTTGTCAGAAATGGCGGAGGACATGGAAGTTTATTTTTCGGTACATAATAAGTGAATATTAGTAATTTTAGTTGTATATTGTAATTATATAATATGTCTGAGGAAAATGTTGATATTCCCAACGTCCTCATCTTTTTCCTCTGTTATTATGCCTTTGCATTTCCTGCATTATGTTACCCGCTTGCTAGCTGGCTAAATTGTTCTAGACGCCGTCAGTAACGTTAATATTGCCGTTGGTTAGCAGCAGTGGTATCACGAGTTAACCACCTGAATGCCAAGCATATCTTGTACACGACTTCCCATGTTGTGAACACGGCTCACGAGTTTCATTTGAAGGCACCATATGACACTACATCAAAATGAAAATCTCCATCCAATCTGTCATTTTATTCATCTATATAGGCAACGTGCATAGCAACATTTAAAAAACAAATTCTGGACATTGCACAGTAATTCTATATGAGAGCTATACAAGAAGGCTGCCATGCGTATGAAAACATCCATATCTGAGTTAAAATCATCAGCCCTACCAACCTTCAACAAGTCTTGTTCTTCAGCAACAAATTTAATAAATTCTGTGAAGACGAGTACTAGCCAATCAGAGTCAGCGTAGGGCGGGTCTTCGCTGATGAGGGTGGGGATAAAATACAATCAAACTACGGTAATTAACAGGCCACACAACTCCCAATGGCTGTGAAAGAGGCCATTTGGCATGCGGATGAGAGGGCATTACAACATTTCCAAAACTCTCTTGCACACTTATTGCTAGTGTGCCACTGGTGTCCAAGGTTGCCTACCCCTGCTCTATCCTATCAAAAATAAGGGACAAATGAAGACACCTGTCACTCATAACTCAGGCAAATCTGAACACACAGACATGATCCTGCTCTGTACACCCATGAAGGGTGTACAGAGCAGTTCCCGTGCAAGTAGGAACTGCTAATAGCTAATTTGGCACACTTTTAATAATGCAAAATTGCCTAAATATAATATATAATACATAATACACAGGCCAAAATAACATTATACAGTATGTCCCATTTTAGAGTTTTAAAACTTGAATCATGATTATCCCCCAAACAGGAGTCATAGTTATAATAGTTTTGAATTTTCAATTAGTTTTTATTTTTATTTTAGTTTTGACTTTTCGACTTCATCTTACTGTAGTTTTCAGAGTGCTTTTGCTCCTTTTAGATGAGTTTTTATATCTTTAGTTTTACAGTAGTTTTAGTTTGTTTTTGTTAGGGACAGGTACAATGTCTCGTAGTATGTAGCTACATATACATACAAAATACATGGTTGGAGAACTGTGTAGGAATGGCCATAATGTTTCATGTTTGTGCTGCTTTAGTGTCCGATGTGATGCAGTGGTGGCATAGCGCCATCTCCTGGAATGTCAAGTCCATTCAGTTTCCGTGGTTCAGCATCACAAGAGTTGATGGAAATTTCTCTCCTTTTTTCGGTACTGATATATTATAGCTAAAAAAATAAAACTGAAATTAAGTTGCTTTCATTTTCATTTTGTTTTCATTCGTTTTTTGACCAGGAAATATCGTTTTAATTTAGTTTTAGTTTTTCTTAAAGGGTATAGTTGGATATATGTCATGCCTGGTTACACATGTGGTGACTGCTAAAAGCCAGTATGTAAAGGAAGAGAGCAAAAAAAGCCCAGGGTTCAATTGAGTGATTAAGTAATGGCTTTGCTTAAGATGCTGCATGTTGTACACCTCGTCTTTAGAATCAGAACATCACCCCCGATGTCCTGCGGCATCTTCTGGAGTCCAGGGTGTCTGAGCACATGGAGGACTGTCTCCACAACCCTGTTTTCTCTGTAGCTCCCAACACAGACAGCTCTCCCAACCTGATGATAAGCTGCAAGGTACGGTCACTGCCAAGTCTTTTGTACAGATGTTTCAACAGTGCTTCAGAGGATTTTTTCCATTGGCCTTTAGGCCCTTTTGTTGTAATGAAGTGCTGTATTTTCCCTGTTGTTATGTATGTACTGGCCTGTTGCCCACATATGTTCTCTACTGCTAGACTGACCCAGTTTCTCTAATAGAATAATAATCGGTGTGCCACACAATAATCGTAGTATCACTGGTGACGGATGGATTCTTTGCCATCACAACTTTACTGTTGTTTTCTCTGCTTCCAGGTGTGTGACTACCTGTCCATTGTCCTGTGAAAGCAGCTATGAGTGACTTAACTTGTCTGATTTTGAGTTTTACTGTTTTATGCTCTCTGTTGTTTTGTGAAATAAAGACTATTTTTTTTATATTTAATGTGTTGATGCTCTTTATTGTACGGTCTGCTACCCCCTCTCTGACTACCATTTCATAACCAATGGTCATGATGAATGAAGTGTATGCATAATTTTACTATTACCAAGTATTTTCATTGAAACAAAGGAAATTCAAGTTACTTAAGACTGCTGAACTTCCATTCCAGAAGTTGCTGAAACTTCACTCTATTTGCCTCCTGTCTGAGGGATAATACTGTGTGTGATTCTATGGTTTGAGGATGGTAATGGACCTGAAGTTGCTGACTGGAGTCTGGCCGACAAGTCAACCTTTTTTAATTTGTCCCTAACCACCTATGTAACTGTAAGCCCCAAAATGCAAAGCTTGTATTACAGTGCACACTACAGATGGACAAATGATTTCAAGAAAACATCTTTATATTTTGAAATATATATATCTTTTTTTGGCTGATGCAACATTTCCCTGTATTTGTTGGGCTTCTCTGGCTTAGCGTGAATTTCACTCTAAATACTAGGGGATACATATTTCCGCAGCTACAAAATCAGCTTTGGCGATAATGCATCCACGCTTTTGTCTGTCAGATCAAGTGGAGTTACCAACTTCGGCTTAATTTCATACTCAATGTTAATTTCTTGGCATGTGACTAAAGATCTAATTATAACATAAGTACGAGGAAAGTTCACCTGTGGAAATACTGCCAGATTAATTAAGAAAACCCTGTAAATTTCAGACTTGACCAATCAATGAAACTCTGTTCCTAGCGTGCAATGAAACCTTGATCACTCCACATAATCATAAGCTATAAACGTCTATCAAATCTATCAGAATTAATGCAAAATAATTGGGGCGACAGTAGCTCAGTCTGTGGGGACTCAGCTTGGGAACTGGAGGGTTTACGGTTCAAGTCCCCGCACGGACCGAGTATTGAGTGTGGACTGGTAGCCGGAGAGGTGCCAGTGGCACTCCTGGGCACTGCCGCGGTGCCCTTGAGCAAGGCACTGATCACCTAAACCTGCTCCCTGGGTGCTGTGTAGTAGTTGCCCACTGCTCCCAATATATATATATATATATATATCAGGATGGGTTAAATGCGGTAGCTGAATTTCAATATGTGCTGCGTTATGTACATTGTGTGACAATAGAATTGAATATACATTTACGTTTATGAACCCGGCAGTCCAATAGTCCACTAGTGTTTCGCAAGTGCCTGCACATCTAGGCGTGCAGAACTCTCCATCACCGGTAGAGGGCAGCATTGCTCCGACCATGTGAACCATGATGTGAACGACCTGACCGCAAAACAACGAGGCAGAGCCGAGTCAGAGAACGACCTGACCGGAAAACAACGAGGCAGAGCCGAGTCAGAGCCGAGTAGAGCCGAGTCAGAGCGGAGGCAGAGAGAGAGGAAAGATGGCAGCCGCGGCAGTGGCTGAGTTTCAGAGAGCACAGTCTCTTCTGGGAACAGACCGGAATGCCTCTATCGATATCTTACATTCTATAGGTAAATATAACCGACACAATACGGCACTAGAGAGACAATAAGCATCCGCTCAGACACCGGAGCTGGACAGCCCTCCATCAGACGGGGAGCAGTTACAGTTAGCATGCTAAGCTAAGTTAGCATGCTAAGCTAGGTTAGCACGCCCAGTGCTGGCCGGCTCTCTCTTCTCGTTGCTTGCACAGTGAGTCAGCAGCAGCGGGCTAGCCGGCTAGCAGCATACCGGCTAGCTTAGCAGACAAGCTAACGGTAGCTAGCCCGACTCATTCATTTGACAGCAGCTAGTGTGACAGCTGGCTAGTTAGCGGTAGCATTAGCATGCAGCCAGCGTTGTTAGCAGCTAACAGCTCGTCTGGTCAGATGTCAGTCAGGCCGACCTGAACATCAACGTGAAACTGAGTTGACTCTGTGAACACCAGCTACTGTGTCACAACCTACAGTTGATGTTCATGTACCACCTGATGTTTGATGTGGATTATTACGGCGAACTTGTTCTGATCGTTTATTGTTTAATGTGACAGCTTCGCCACCTGGCTGCCTGCCATTCAACCCATTCACATATATAGATAGATATATATAGACATATATATCTATCTATATATAGATATATATACTGACTTAATACTAGTCTCTAGAGACAGATCCAACCTCTCCATGATATATATATATATATATATATATATATATATAGTGACTTAATACTAGTCTCTAGAGACAGATGGATAGAGTGTAACATCAGCATTGTCACTGTTGGTATATCACGGTGATTTGTGTCAATACGGATCAGATTACATCATCATTATATGTGTGTGTGTGTTGTAGTGAAGCGGGACATCCAGGAGAGTGATGAGGAGGCGGTGCGTGTTAAAGAGCAGAGCATCCTGGAGCTGGGTGGGCTGCTGGCCAAGACAGGACAGGCTGCAGGTAACAACATCATGTCCAGACACACACAAAAGCTTTATATCATACTGTATCACTACAACCCAAGTCAAACCACATGAGGAAGTTTGGACATTGGTCTGATTGGATCGTTCTCTGACCAACACATCTTGGCATGTCGTTTGATTTAGCTATCAAGACAGATTTACAAAATTGTTGTTTTTTTTTTTATAAGGGAGCAACACTTGAAATTTGAGAAATTGTGACTTATGCTTATTGTCACTTGATCTGATAATGTTGTCAAATTGTGAATGCTGAGCAGCAAGGCTTTTAAAGGTGCGATTCTAATCCAATCCACTTTTTGTAAAATTCTGAGAATATCTCCTCACTGTCCGCTAGCTGTCCATTCTGTGTGGGCGCTGGAAAAAAACTCTGGTGTTTATACACAGCCCTGACTCTGTTTGGTCTAAGTTAATTGCGATTTATCGCAAGTTGATCGCACAGTTTTTATCTGTTCAAATTGGACCTTAAAGGGAGATTTGTCAAGTATTTAATCCTCTTATCAATATGGGAGTGGACAGATCTGCTGCTTTATGCAAATGTATGTATATATTTATTATTTGAAATCAATTAACAAAACAAAACAATGACAGATATTGTCCAGAAACCCTCACAGGTATTGCATTTAGCATAAAACAATATGCTCCAATCATAACATGTCAAACTGCAGCCCAACAGGCAACAACAGCTGTCAGTGTGTCAGTGTGCTGACTTGACTATGACTTGCCCCAAACTGCATGTGATTATCATAAAGTGGGCATGTCTGTAAAGGGGAGACTCGTGGGTACCAATAGAACCCATTTACATTCACACATCTGGAGGTCAGAGGTCAAGGGACCACTTTGAAAATGGACATGCAAATTTTTCCTCACCAAGATTTAGCATAAGTTTGGAGTGTTATTTAGCTTTCTTTGCAACAAGCTTGCATGACATGGTTGGTACCGATGGATTCATTAGATTTTCTAGTTTAATAATTAATTTGTCGCTTTTTAGAAATAACGTCGCCAAGAGGGTCTGAAAAGTCGCTGAATATAACGAAAAAGTTGCCAAGTTGGCAACAAACTAAAAAACTGGTTTCTAGTTTCACATGATACCAGTGTCTTCATTCTAGTATTAAATCTGAGCCCGCTACAACCTCCGAAAGATCGAATTGCATTAAAGCATTAAAGAAATGAATGGTGTTGAAATAAATTTGTGTTAACGCGTTATTATTGTGTTAACTTTGACAGCCCTAATTAAAAGAGAAAGGTAGTGGGAGTGAGAGGGACCGTAAATCTATTATTAGTATTTGTTTGGGTGTTGAGTTCAAATATCAACAATGTTTCTCCAGAATCGCTGACTCCACCTTTTAAGAGGAGAGAGTCTGTCAAATGTAAATGTTAACTGAACACCTCATCTGCTGAATGCACTAGCTGCTTTGTTTGCATGCAGCAGATTTTTATGAAGCTCAAAGTTTCAAAGAAATATGATTAGACAATCACAGAAATCATGTCCTGCCTTACCAGGCTTTATTATGAGGGAGTTTTGATGTCATTGACCATTTTTGTGCAGACTGCAACTGCAATGTGACCATTGACCTTATATCTTATTACAACATTAGACTTTTCACTAACCGACCAATATGTAATATATTTACTGTAATAAATCATAAAATGACCTTGATTTGTCATCAGCGATTAAGGGAACATGCTAAGCGTAAGTCTAAAGCCAGTATGTTCTCCTTTGAAATTTACATTCTGGTCCGAAACGTCTGTTTTTGTTTTGGCCGGTGTGATCCCGTCCACTGCCTATTTCAACACCCCGTTGCCACATAGGAAACAAATTGGCATACAAACACAGCCTTCTGCAGCCATGGAAGCAAGCTAACCAACTGGATCAACAGAGATAACGTTAATGTTAGATTCTACCCGACCTGAAAAGCCTCGGCACATCTCTCTGTGGTCCGTGTGCAACTGGTTATCAAGGCAGCGAGTATTTGAGACATATAGACGGAGAAGTGATTCCAACTACTGCTGGTGGCCAGAGGCTAATGCAGTCGTGTCTGGAAGGTAACCCTCAAATTGCGAAGACGTGTGGTAACTGCTATCACTCACACTGGAGGAGCGGATGGGCCACGGCTCTATTGTTTTGAATTTGGACTGCTGTTACTCATTTTAAACACTAGCTGTCAGTGCTACATATTGCTCCTTGAAGTGTCAGGCTTTTTGGCTGTCAGATGAAAATTCAGAAAAAAAAATCTTTTTTTAATACATGTACATGAGCACAGGTTCAAGCAATAAATCAAACTGAAGCAAGTGTTTGTGTTTCAATATTTGTAGCAAAATACTGTAAAGCTTTTGATAGTTCTAGTTGTTTGAAAGTACCTTTTGGTGAAATGCAAGTATTAAGACAAGGAGTTAACGTCGTACTAGACCAGGACATTTCTAAGGAATTTGTTCGTTAGTCTAGGTTTAGATATAATCCCTGTCAGCAAATCTGCTATAAAATGTCCAAGGATCCGTCTGCCTTTTAAAAACAAAACACTATGCAAGGAAGATATTAGCTGGTGAAGGTTTAAACATCATGTATCATTGTATCAGTTAGGAAACAATTTGGAATTGGGAGTGTGTTATTGTAAAATGTTTATGTTGATTTATTTGCACATGCATAAAACTTCATAAAATCTAGATGAAAATAAGAAATGTGACCGGAGAAGTCAAGAAGCCACAGGCTTATACAACGGACCTCCCCTCAACGTCAGGAGTAAAACGAAAGAAAATGAAGCTAACATAATTTAAAAAAAAGACAAACTAAAAAACACAAATTAAGCAGAAAAACAAATAACTATATGAAAAAAACAAACAGAACAAAAATCAAAGAAGAGAAAATATATATATATATATATATACATACATACTTACATACATATACACATGTACATACATATACATACAAATAAACACGTCAAGAATTAATTAGACATCATGGATTGAATGTGATGACAATTTCATTTAAACATTTTCCAAGGATACAGCGCTTTTGATTCTGTGTATTTTGGCGTTCCATATCTGTACCCCGC
This sequence comes from Sebastiscus tertius, assembly GCA_916701665.1. NCBI lineage: Eukaryota > Metazoa > Chordata > Actinopteri > Perciformes > Sebastidae > Sebastiscus > Sebastiscus tertius. Next base: position 22,015 of record CAKAOH010039966.1, read on the forward strand.
ATTATCAAATATTGTGTTATTTAGTGTTTTGCAACTCTGTTTATCCGCATCAAATTTTTGCATTTACCAGCCATTGTGGCAGATTGACTTATACATACTTGTGTACTATACGTCTTTCTTTTCCTCCCACTCTCCTCTCAGAACTGGGGGGTCTGCTGAAATATGTACGCCCCTTCCTCAACTCCATCTCCAAGGCCAAGGCAGCCCGGCTGGTCCGCTCCTTGCTGGACCTGTTCCTGGACATGGAGGCTGCCACGGGTCAGGAGGTGGAGCTCTGCCTGGAGTGCATAGAGTGGGCCAAGGCCGAGAAGAGGACCTTCCTCAGACAGGCTCTAGAGGTGAGAATCAGTGGTGTCGCATGGTTGGTTCACACCCAGCGGTTTGTTCACACCCAGCGGTTTGTCTGTCCTCTTTTCTGGTTTTCAAACAAGTTGTAGACCCGGGCCCTAAAATGGTGTTTTTTCTCCTTTCTCCTCAGGCTCGTCTCATCTCACTGTATTTCGACACAAAGTGCTACCAGGAGGCACTACAACTCGGTAAGTGTTGAATCTCCTGGAGTTTTTAATTTCCTTGAATATTACAGAAAGTGTAGATGTAAAGATGTAAAAACGTACTGAATTATTACGTTGACTCTAAACTTCCCTCCTTTTTCAGGCACTCAGTTGCTGCAGGAGCTGAAGAAGATGGACGACAAGGCCCTTCTGGTGGAGGTCCAGCTGCTGGAGAGTAAGACATACCACGCGCTTAGCAACCTGCCCAAGGCCCGCGCCGCCCTCACCTCCGCCAGGACGACCGCCAACGCCATCTACTGCCCACCCAAACTACAAGCTGCTTTAGACATGCAGTCAGGTACAATCACTGTTGTGGGGTATCTGTTGCTCAGCTGCAGGTAGCTATATATATAAATATATATATATATTTATATGTATAGTGTATACATTTATGTGTCATTGGTTGTTTCCAGGGATCATTCACGCGGCGGAGGAGAAAGACTGGAAGACGGCTTACTCCTACTTTTACGAGGCCTTTGAGGGCTATGACTCCATTGACAGCCCCAGAGCCATCACAGCCCTCAAATACATGCTGCTCTGCAAAATCATGCTCAATTTGTAAGTGGTATACTACACAGATACATGCAAACACATGCTCAGCACCATATCCAGCCAGTATGCATGGAATATTGGGTTTTAAAACATTTAATGTAAGACGTGCGACTCTGTTGTCAGTTTGTTGACAAGAGAAGCCAGACTGGGTGTAAGCTTTTTGTCCTGCTGTGTCTTGATGCATGTTGTTTGTGTTTCAGGCCAGAGGATGTCCAGGCCCTCATCAGTGGCAAGCTAGCTCTGCGGTACGCTGGCAGACAGGTATCTCTCTTTATTCCTAAGAATTTGAATTCTAATGTAAACTTAGCTGACCATTTGTTAAACCCCTCCCCTGAACAACACTTGTCGAATCATAGCTTAGCCACCATAAGCAGGCATGACAGGTCTGTCTAGCTCTGCAGTTCTCTACATGGTGAACATGAGCTTTTCTGCAATTATAGAGGGTGAAGGGTGGTGTTTATATTGCCTTTCCAAAACTGACAACGCAGGAGCAAATGTGTAAGGAACGGATTAAACAGTATAGTATAGTATATGTTAGCATGTCTGGCTAACTAGCACACTACCTACCTAACCAGACATCTTCCTGGCCAGGAGCACGTCATCAACAAACTACATTGATTTGTGGGGTTACAGATTATGCTCAAATAAAGCCCTGCTCCTGATTAGCACACCCACTGTGAGATATTTACCTCTGTGGAATGGAGAGTTGAAGCTAACGTTAGCAGCTCTGCCCTGCTCTTTATTGACTTTGGGGTAGAGATGCACCGTTCCATCGGCCGGTGACTGGAATCGGCTGATTATCAGCTTGATCGGCCATGACCGGTCACCGGCCGATCAGTCTCAGATACAGACGATTCTGTGCCGGCTAAATTTACACGCATGTGGCGCACAATGGTTCACGTCGCGCACACTGCAGCACAGACAGTAGCCGACTGTTGTCACAGCCACACACACTCCAGTGTTCTCGCTAGATGTTATTTCTAAAAAAGGCGACTAGCAACAAATTTAGCGACTTATTCAGACAATCAGGGAAAAAGCGAGAACTCAGAGTAATCACAGTGAGCGGCTCCTCTGTCAACAGCGTGGGGTTTCTCCCTCTCCTCTTGCTTCGTGTGCAGTCAGCAGGAGCTGCACACGAAGCAGCTCCTGCTGACTGCAGGAGCTGCTAAACATGACATGCTAAAAAACGGAAGCCTCCGTTTTTTAGCATGTCATGTACGTAGCCATTAAGTACGTATTAAGGCCCTTTCACAGGGTTCTGGTTTTAAAACAAGTCAGCTGGAAGACAGAGATGGTGTTTTGAACCAACTAGCTAACAGCTTAATTAGCTAGCTGGCTACAGCTGATAAAACCTGCCAGCCACAGTTGTCATTTCAGCCGGCAAACTCAATGGTTGTTGTCATTGTAAACTGCAAAATGTGCCATTAGAGAGCAGAAAGCTTGACAGGTGTATCAACAGTAACTAAAACGGAAGGGCTTAGCGAACAGTCATTTATTTATTGACATATTTATGTTGTATGTGCCCATAACCTTTCCTTTATATTCTTTTTCTACAGACAGACTCACTGAAATGTGTGGCACAAGCCAGCAAGAACCGGTCGCTGGCAGACTTTGAAAAGGTTTGTGTCCAGAGTTTGATGCTGTATGTGGACTTGTGTTGAAGCTGTTACATTATGAACGAAACTGCTGATTACACTGTCTGCCTCTCTGCATGTTTACATTTTTTGGATCATTTTCCTTTGTGATTAAAATGTCCTGTCCTCCCCACCCCCTCCCTCTCAAGGCACTAACAGAGTACAAAGCCGAGCTGAGGGATGACCCCATCATCAGCACTCATCTGACCAAGCTGTATGACAATCTGCTGGAGCAGAACCTCATCAGGGTCATCGAACCTTTCTCCAGGGTCCAGGTAGATCATCTTTTAGCAGGTAGCTCAGAGAGCTAGTTAACGTGAGCTGTTTGCAGTTGGTAAGCCGCACAGTCCTGCATGGAGCCAACAGCTAACGTTAACTAGCTGTCGTCCTGCCGACTTCAACACAGATTTGTTGTTTGGAATGAAGCATTATCGGGGAAAAATTAGGTTGCGTCAATAGTGAGTTTACTGATTCCCAAACATATTTTCTATCATCGGGACGACGGGACGCCGTTAATGTTGAGCCCTGACGGTACCTATGGTACCTGCGGGTTAGGGGTTACTGTCACATTTTCACAATTTTGGCATCGACTTGGTACCGAAGTATTGTGGCGGCTGTGGTTCAGAGGATAGAGCAGGTCGTCCACCAATCGGAAGGTCGGTGGTTCGATACCCGGCTGTTCCGGGTCACATGTTGATGTGTCCTTGAGCAAGACACTTAACCCCAAATTGCTCCCGAAGGCATAGCCATCGGTGTGTGAATGAGTGTTTAGATTAAATCCTGATGGGCAAAGTTGGCACCTTAGCAGCCTCTGCCATCAGTGTATGAATGTGTGTGAATGGGTGAATGATGAAGTAGTGTAAAGAGCTTTGAGTGGTCGGAAGACTAGAAAAGCACGATATAAATGCAAGTCCATTTACCGTTTACCATATTGGCTCTCGTGACATCCCTAAATATTAGTAAGCACACTAAGAATACTTCGTATACTTTCTAAGTAATGTCTTTAATCATTCTGCTTGTCCTTCTTTCCTCTAACAGATGGCACACATTTCCTCCCTCATCAAACTATCTAAGGTACGATTTAGCTAATCTTCATCAATGTTTCCGTGTAGACTTTCACTTTCATTATACGTGAGTTGCCTGTTTGATGTGATCCTTTAGATTTTGACAGTGAAATAGCAACAATCAGATCTGTGTGCTTTGCAGGGAGACGTGGAGAGGAAATTATCACAGATGATCCTGGACGAGAAGTTTCACGGTGAGTGTGTCTGCAGCTCTTCTAGTATGCACGTCCTGCTAAATAGCTAAATATTATTATTACTGTTATTATTGACTTGTTGTCAATATTAGTGTGTTTGGTTGTTTCCTGCACACGAGTCAGATTTACACTCACTATATGGTGCAGGTTTTGTGCCATCATAGTTCATAATGGTTTGTTTTTTTACCCCGGTCTGTAATCGACAGCCTTTTACCGTTGTTTCTCTCTCTGTTTTCCTCCTCTTATCACTCCCCCTCTCTACCTGACAGGTATTTTGGACCAAGGTGAAGGAGTGCTAATTGTCTTCGACGAGCCGGTGGTGGACAAGACATACGAGGCGGCCCTGGAGACCATTCAGAACATGAGCAAAGTGGTGGACTCGCTCTACAACAAAGCCAAGAAGCTAACATAAGGTCAGTCCCGATGCAGTTGATCACGTTGGTGTCTGTCCATGTGTGATAATTCAATAAATGACAATGTGTAGCAGCCTATGAGGCTGAGATACCTTTTGGTGTGTTATTACTGTGCAGAGATAAAAACAATAATATGCCTAGTGTCCTCACTACTCTGGCATTTTCAAACCGCTAAAGCAGAGACGTGAAAACGCTGCTGATCCAGTATTAGTTTGAAAACTCCGGGATTATGTTTTAGTCTGGACGGGCAGAAATGGAGGCCTTTGAAAACACCCACGTTCACTTCCGGATTTCCCTGATTTGACACGCCCCTATCACATGACCCTTTTCCAGAAGAAAACAAACAACATCAGCCTCAACCACCAGTGGTTCATTTCCACATGGATGGAACGAGTTACAAGCGTTGCTGACCTTGTTGTCTCTGCTTAGCAGCTGTTGTGCAGTTAAATTCTGCATTCTGTAATTCTGCCACTGCCTACATGCGCAGGAGGCAAGCGATTTGCGACGATTGAAATTTTGTGTGAATGCTTATGTGATGTGTGTTATCAGGCGTATTAGTATGGACAGAGATTATTTCTGAAACGGTGCTAAAACATTCGTGTGCACGGAGATATTAGTTTGGATGTAGCCTGAGATGAGACTTAATTGCTGTTTCCAGCGGTGCATGCCTATCCACAGTCCCTACAATGTATACTAATTAGGGCTGTCAATTGATTAAAGTAGTTAATCGCGATTAATCACACATTTTTTTATCTGTTCAAAATGTACCTTAAAGGGAGATTTGTCAAGTATTTAATACTCTTATCAACATGGGAGTGAACAAATATACTGCTTTATGCAAATGTATGTATATATTTATTATTGGAAATCAATGAACAACACAAAACAATGACAGATATTGTCCAGAAACCCTCACAGGTACTGCATTTAGCATAAAACAATATGCTCCAATCATAACATGGCAAACTGCAGCCCAACAGACAACAACAGCTGTCAGTGTGTCAGTGTGCTGACTTGACTATGACTTGCCCCAAACTGCATGTGATTATCATAAAGTGGGCATGTCTGTAAAGGGGAGACTCGTGGGTACCCATAGAACCCATTTACATTCACACATCTGGAGGTCAGAGGTCAAGGGACCCCTTTGAAAATGGACATGCCGGTTTTTCCTTTGCCAAAATGTAGTGCAAGTTTGGAGCGTTGACATGGTTGGTACTGATGGAGTCCTTAAGTTTTCAAGTTTCATATGGTGTCAGCATCCAACCTAAAAATCGCAAGTTGCATTAATGCGTTAAAGAAATTAGTGGTGTTAAAAGGAATTTGCGTTATTATTGCGTTAACTTTGACAGCCCTTCCAAAAACGCACGTCTTCTTCAACCTGTCTTTGTCTTCCCCCTCAGAGAGAGCGAAACCATCGGTCCTCCTGTCAGGAGCGCCGCGGGCCAGTCACACCTCCGCCGTTCGCTCACTTCAACCCGGGGAGGGACGAGGGGAGGAGGAGAGTACAAACACTTTAACACCCCAGCAAGCAAACAAACCAGCTGACCAACCGGAGACAACCCGACGGAACAACACAGCGACGGGAGTGGACGCGCTGCTCCTCCTAGTCCTCCCTCACTCCTCTGCTCTCCCTCATCTCTCGTCTCTTCCTCCCAATCTGACTGGGGTTGATCTGACTCAATGTGCTCCTCCCTGTGGACTAATTCAGGCACTGTGCCCCTCTTCTCTTCTCCTCCCACCACTGGTTTCTACTGTATGTCAAATTGGACGAGCCTCCCTTTCCCACCTTTTTTTTTCCCTGTTTCTCTCTGCGCTGGCCATCAGGGAATCTTGTAAAATAACAATAAAGAATACGTATACAGTACTTATACATACATGTATTATATATTAAAAACAACGAGTGTAATTGGGGGTAAACGTAGGTTGGTTGGTTGGTCTCTGTCTCTCACCGGATTCTACCCTTTCTGTTCAGTTTGCCAACCAGCCCTGAAACTTGAATGTTTGAATTTCTCTGATGGTTTTGAAGAATCAGCCCACAGTCAACGGCGGCCATCAGAACAACCCCTCCCTTCTCCTCACATCCTTACTACGACCTTTGCCCCCTCACCCCGTTTCACCCTCACTCACTCACAAGGCATTCTGGGATTCGTGGACCATACAGGGAATTTGCTCTTCTGTCCACTCGGGACCATGCCACAAGGAGAGGAGGACATTCATCAACACACGGGGGGGAGGGGCTCCTATACCCCTCCTGCACTCCCACTTCCTGTTTGTATATAACATTGCCAAGCACCTCTGTTCATCCAAGGCCCGATGTATCACACTGTCCCCCTTTTTTTATAATGCGTAAGAACTGTATAAACGTCGCCACCGAAAGCTCGGTCAGTCGAACAAAGTGCTTTTGACGCTTGAGACTTGACCGGAGAGGAAACTCTGAGTTGTTTGGGCGGAAAAGAGAGCGGGTTTCGCTGAAGAAAATCATGCTGTACATTTTTGGGAACTTAAATTTTGCAAGGACTCGAGGGTTTACCATATATGACATAGAGAAAGACAAACGCTAATAAAAAAAAAAAATGAAACCTGCAAGTTGTTTGATTTTAGGATCCTGGTAATTAAAAGGTGTTGCGCAATTAATTTAAAAAAGATTTGAATAACGATTTGATTGGAAAAAAAAACACCTTATCAGTACAGTATGATTGAGAGAGCATGAAAGCTCGTTAGCAAGCAAACAAATCCCAACAGTTCGCTAAAAGTAATGGATAAATGGTGACTTAAAGGTGCAATGTGTAAGATCTGGTCAGAATTTTAGTTCAAAAACATTCATAAAATGAACCAACATTATCAGCAGGATTTAAAGAGGTTACAGCATAACCACTTGTACCTTGAGAGGCGATAGTGAGTCACTGTAGCTTCCAGTCTGTCTCAGTCCAACATGAGAAGACCCGAGGAATTAAAGGTTCCATATCGTGCTCATCTTCAGGTTCATACTTGTATTTTGTGTTTCTACTAGAACATGTTTACATGCTGTAATGTTCAAAAAAAAAACTTTATTGTCCTCATACTGTCTGCCTGAATATACTTGTATTTACCCTCTGTCTGAAACACTCCGTTTTAGCGCATTGCAACGGAATTGCGTTGCTAGGCAACAGTTTTGGTCCATGTTTACTTCCTGTCAGCTGATTTTATTTACATTCACTGCAACAGGAAATAAACTGGGACACATTTAGAATGTTTACGTTTAAAACCATATAATGGTCTAAATATTGTATATTTGTGACATCACAAATGGACAGAAATCCTAACGACGTGTTTCAAACGCACAATTTCTGAATACGGACTGTGTGTATTTCTCCGTATAATGAGCATTTGGATAGTTTAACAGTATTTATAAAGCACTTAAACCTGCTTTATAATATAAAAGACATGAAAATCTCACTTTGTACAATATGGGACCTTTAATAATCCCGTTAAAGGTACAGGATCCGTGTATGTTTTGTCTGTTTATTGGATTCATGATGCCTTCAAATGGAACTCGTCAGCTCGCAGGTCCAACATGGGAAGTCGTGTACACAATATGCTTGGGAGTTCAAATGGTTAATTTGTGATAAAACCCCGCCGCTAAGCAATGGCAATATTAAGGTTATTGTCGGCGTCTAGAAGGCACAGAGGCTAACAATTTAGCAAGCAGGTAACATAGTGAAGGAAATGCAAAGACATAATGACAGAGGAAAAAGATGAGGCCATTGGGAATATCAACATTTCCCTCAGACATGTACTGGATATCAACTTATGCACCAAAAAAAGGTCAGCAAAGCCCCCGTTTAGCGGCACAGTGGACACACAGATGGCTAAACTACAGGCCGACGCCACACGTGAAGATTGTAAAATAGCAGTGCTATTTAGACCAGCACTCAGAGTTTCAGCAGTTTGGTTGAACTGTACGTATTCTTGCCCTGCTGTTAGCTAGTAGTTGGCTTTTTGTTTTTAAAGAATTCTAACTAATGCTTGTAGATTTAGATTGGATGGACCCAGTATAACGGTGAAATGCTGCTCTCTGTTGGTTTGGAGCATGTGGCCAGATCTTACACATTGCACCTTTAGTGCTTCTGCCACTCTAAAGTGACCACCCCGATCTAAACATTCAATTATATGAAAAAAATATGTAACAATATCTACTATTAATTAAGAGGTTTGTCTTATAATAACGTCCACTTTTTTAAATGAAGACATTTGGAACACAGCGGGCGGTGTAGGTGGCGTGTGCTTGAGCTCGTCTGATGGGGAACCACTGCTTTGGACAAGAATTCATGCATAACAAAATACATTTGGAACTCTACTTGAGTCAGTGTCTGCTGCTTAGGGGTTAACCCTCTGAGAACTACTACAGGTCCAGTTTTAGAGCTAGAGCTAATGTATCATATGAAACTAGAAAACCTAAAGAATCCATCGGTACCAACCAACCATGTCATACTATCTTGTCAGGAAGGAGGTTAAATAACGCTCCAAAGTTTGGATACATTTTGGCGAGGAAAAACTGTCATGGCCATTTTCAAAGGGGTTCCTTGACCTCTGACCTCAACATATGTGAATGTAAATGGGTTCTCTGGGTGCCCACGAGTCTCCCCTTTACAGACATGCCCACTTTATGATAATCACATGCAGTTTTTTTCCAGCAGTATAAATGTATTATTGTCTCCTGATCTAAAATGGTGTGTTTGAATATTTCTACATGCTGGGGTCCCTGAACAGTCTTGAATCACATCAATTGGGTCTCACTGTAAAGCTGAGACTCCAATGAGCCCGACTGTATTCATGTGTGATGATGTTAGATAGATAGGTAGATAGATAGATAGATAGATAGTAACTTTATTAATCCCGAGGGAAATTCCAGTTTCCAGCATCACAGTTCCGTAGTGCAAAGTGCAAACATGTTAATAAAAAGGCAGTAAAAAAGTTAGTAGTACAAAGTACAAAACATACACCAGATATAAAAATACCAGGAGATGAAGAAAACTGTTAAAACTGAATATAGTGCAGAGTAACAACTGTGATAAACGACTATTAAAAAAAGTGAATATAGTGCAGAAGAGACTGTTAAAAGTGAGTATAGTGCATTATTATCTGTCCTGCAGACCGTCCTCCTTTGTCTCCCCCTCCCCTAGAAAGGTGTTGTACAGTTTGATGGCTCAGGGGACAAAGGATTTCCTGAGTCTGTCTGTGGAGCACTTGGGGAGCAGCAGCCTGCCGCTAAACGAGCTCCTCTGTTTGGTGATGACGGCGTGCAGAGGATGGCTGGCGTTGTCCAGTATGGCCAGCAGTATGACTGTTCTTTCCTAATGTGTCATTTCTAATTTATGAGTAGAACAACTTGACACACAGTGCTGAGCAGCATCTCAGATTAATCCTCAGGTTCTCAGCTTTCAGATGATGTACACCACTTCAATGTGACATCTACTGTTGACCTGCTATCCCCCCCTAAAAAAGACAAAAAAACGGGTCTATTGTGGGTCTCAGAGGGTTAATAACAACTTATTTTTCTCATTTCGATTAGATACATATTTTCCAAAATCTGTTTTAAATCAGTGTATTTAATACACTTGGCATTTTGTTGCCAATCCTTCCTGAGAACTACTTTCATGTAAAGAGTCAACAGTGACATCTGGAGGTGAGATGATGTCATTGTACTGATGGAAACTCCTAAACCTTTCAGTCACATGGATATTGGTTTTTCTTTGTGTATAACATGTTCTTTTTTTGTTGCAGTTATTATTATTTGTAGTGTGGAGCGAGACTGTTTCTTTCTTCTCAAATGGAAATTGAAAACGGCAAATGTTATATTTGATATATTTAGGGTACGTGTAGTCAGATTTGACTTTCCACTGAAGTAAATTACTAATTTTTTTTATATAGATTAAAGGTCCCATATTATAAAAAAGTGAGATTTTCATGTTTTTATATTATAAAGCAGGCTTAAGTCCCATATAAATGCTGTGAAAGTATTGAAATGCTCAATCCACAGGGAAATACACACAACCAGTATTCAGAAACTCTGCATTTGAAACAAGCTGTTAGGATTTCTGTCCATTTGTGATGTCACAAATATACAATATTTAGACCCTTTACACAATCTCAAATGTAAACATTCTAAATGTGTCCCATTTTATTCCTGGTTGCAGTGTATGTGAATGTCATCAGCTGACAGGAGGTACACATGGACCCAGGCTGTTACCTAGCAACGCAATTCTGTTGCAATTCCGTCAAAATGTGCTAAAACTGGGCGTTTCAGACAGGGGGTAAATACAGGTATATTCAGGCCAACAGTACGAGGAAAATAAAGGTTTTTTGAGCATTACAGTATGTAAACATGTTCTAGTAGAAACACAAAATACAAGTATGAACCTGAAAAAGAGCACGATATGGGACCTTTAAGTCTTTTTACAGTGTGGTAGTAGTCCTTGTGGTGTGGCCTTCATGGCTACAGTGTCCTTATATGCACCTAAAGTTGATTGCAGGCTCAGTTTATGGCTGCTTCTCTCCCCTGGGGCCCAGTCAACACATAGAAAGACTTTTTTTTAAGTGAGCCCTGATTAAGTGTAAATAAGTCCCAACATGGGTCGACACAGTCTGTATCTGCATCTGAATGGGAGGCAGCACCGTAAAGCTAATGCGTAAACACTCCTTATCTCAGCACCATTATGCCTGGGTTCAGTCTGCTACATCTTGATCTGCTCTGCTGCTGACGGCCTCTTGTTGTCGAGCTAAATGTTAGTTAGAGGACTTTACGGGCTGTGGTGGAGGCCTGAGGAGAGGCTTACTGGAGGTTAGTGTGGGGAAGAAGCAGGGAGCCACACAGACAGACAGGCAGACAGGCAGGCAGACAGGCAGATAGACAGACAGACAGACAGACAGCAGGCAGGCAGACAGACAGACAGACAGGCAGGCAGACAGACAGACAGGCAGGCAGACAGGCAGATAGACAGACAGACAGGCAGGCAGACAGACAGACAGGCAGACAGACAGACAGACAGGCAGCGCTGCCTGGCCTCAGGGCCTCTACAGGCAGCGAGCAGACGAGCCAATGAGGAAGGAGACAACCACCCCCCTTCTCGTCCTGCCCGGCTCGGCTCGGCTCAGCTCGGCGCGCCCTGTAATTAGTATCTGTAGTTGGGTTGGGCGCCGCCACGGTGGACAGCCCGGCTGCTGTTCGGTTTGAGCTCCAGACTGAGAGGAGACCTCATCTCGTTCTCTACACTGCTGCTTCAGAGACCTTAAACAGGCAGCAGAGAGACATGAACGGACAGTGTCCACCTGTCTTCGAGGAGAAGAAGCCCCCCCTCCCCATCATGGCTGGCAGCTCCATCTCCACCACCAAGGAGTCCCCCACCCTGCCGGAGTCCTCGTCCACAGACATGGGCTTCTACAGCGGACAGAGCGCGCTCCACGGCGCGCAAGACCTGTACCCGGCGCAGCAGCAGCAGCAGCAGTACTCCGCGCAGCACATGAACCCGTACGCGTACCACCACCACTACAACCTGCACGGGCTGGGCACCGGCGGGGCCTACCCGGTGGTCTCCAAGGCAGAGTACCCGTACCCCCACGCAGCGTACCGGGAGCACGGCGCGTTCAGCAGGGAGGTGCACGCGACGCTGCAGGACGGTGAGTTGGACCCGAGAGGACAAGTTAGTTTCCGTGCATGTGTAGAAGTGACTGATCACCGGTTAGATATTAATATCGGATCATTTTAATAAAGAACTGTATCTCAATATGTGTCT
>CAKAOH010039966.1:34214-47570 GCA_916701665.1 Sebastiscus tertius
AGTATTGCCCCCCCCCCCCCCCCGCCCCCGCCCCTGAGGCTCATGAATGGCTGTGCTCATGTCTGGACATAGAAACCCAATCATTACGCACGGGTTTTACGCACGGAGAAAAGGTTTCCACTGCTGTCCTAAACTATTCACATCACATTTTATACATTGTTTTGGAACAATGAACTGTTGCTCTGTTAATGTCCTTCAGTAGAAGATGAGTAGAGGAGTCACAGTTACAGTGTATTTATGGTGTTGAGTTAACAGAAGTAGGGGAGACACTCAGTCCATTACCTCACACTGTATATACATATACCTCTATATACATAGAACCTGTCACGGTGTCTCCCTGTTCAAAAAAACATATCTGTCACAGGCAGGTCGTGAAATAGTCACGAAATGTAATCTATTTAATTCCTGTCCATAGAGACTCAGCACAACTTTCAGCAATGTATTTTTCATTAATTTTTCTACCAATGTCCAGCAACAACTGACGCACGTGTCAATTTCCGCTTTTTTAAATAAAACTACTTAGTTAGGCTTCGGAAACAGAACTACTTAGGTTTAGGAAAAGATCAGGGTTTGGGTTAAAATAACACCGGAAGTGGCGTAACTTAAGAACAGAAGTTACGTGACGAATAAATCAACTTTGACTTGTAGTTTCACATGGGACACGAACACCGGTCTCCTGGGCGAACATCCTGTGTTTGACCCACCCCCCCGACCTCTTCCCTATGCAACATTTGCTGCTCTCTATACTTCTGGGTTGCGTGGATTACATACAAATTGATTTTTTTCCTGACCATCACAAAAAAATGTGAAATTGGTGTCTACAGTATGTACACGAATTGGTGGTTACATTTGATTTCGAGACTATTTCATGAACTGCTGTGTGACTGGTTCTAGCAATTTTCAGCTATAATGTATTTCTTCAGAACTGTATCTAAATTAATTGCAAATGTACAATATTCAAGGTTAGTGACATGTTACCTTTCAGACTGTAAAGCTTTGAAAAGGATGTGAATTCTAGGTTCCCACTCACACAGTACCTTCATATGGGGAGTTAGATATACAGTAGTTGTGACGGCCAGGTGAGGTTTGTACTCTCCTCCTGCTACTAGTCAGAAGTAGAATCTTTATTTGATTTAACTGGAAGGAAGGACTCACAAATGAACCCAGTCTGTCATTTACTGTAAGTGGAGCAGCTTCTTATTGCCAGGGATGTCCCAGATTTGTACAAGTGTTAACCAGCTCTGCCATGCACTTAAAGATTCCAGAAGAAAATACCTGCGACTCAAAGTTTGAGAGAAAGGTAGCCTATAGGAGCGGGGGGAGGTGTCAGTGGGCGAAGAGGAAACAGGAGATCATTTCTGGCGAGATAAAGCTTCAGCCTGCAGGAGAATAGTTTGTATAGAGGGAAAAAAGCAAACCTTTGAGTTTGACGGGGGTAAATTCACTTAGCTGCTGCTGTTGTGTGTCTCATTGTTATTCACTGTAAATGGAAGCACACCTGCCAATCATCTCGTCTTTGAGCTTCTTTCAGATTTGATTTTGATAGGAAAATGGAGATCAGCCTGAAGGTCTTTGGATGGAAGCCATGGCCTAGTTCTAGCGAGTGACATTTCAACTTCACCTAGGCTGCTGTATATCAGGAATGAAGAAGTAATTAACAGGCAACACTTGTTGGTTTATGTGCACTACATAGGCAACCTAAACAGTCTAACCCTAACCATAACCCTTCCATAAATAAATATCACAAGACCACTAAAGACAACATTTGGAACATCATTTTGGCTCTTTAACTTAAACATAAGTGCCCCTACAGCCAGACTGCGTTCAAAAGCCTGGAAGATGTCTCTGTGCAAACGACAGAGAGGGAAAACAAACTCGACAGACTGGTGTACTGTTTTTGACATTCCAGTTGGGAGTTGACTCCTGGAAATTGGCCCCGGGGGACTTTGGCCCGCAGCCGCGCACATCAGGTGTCACGACATGTCAGTCAGCCTTGGCCTTTGAATCACCCGACAAGGCTTCTTATCATGCAAGGCCCGTGGCCACGCCCGAACAAATAACCAGCAAACAAATACACAAATAGGTGACGAATTAAACTCAGAGATAAATAGTAGGGCCGTTTAAAATAGATCGCATTATTGTCCATAGTTCATTTGCGACAAAATAATCACATATTTGTAATCTGTTCCAAATGTACCTTAAAGGGAGATTTGTCAAGTATTTAATACTCTTATCAACATGGGAGTGGGTAAATATGCTGCTTTATGCAAACATATGTACATATTTATTATTGGAAATCAATTAACACAAAACAATGACAGATATTGTCCAGAAACATCCATAAAGTGGGCATGTCTGTAAAGGGGAGACTCGTGGGTACCCATAGAACTCACATATCTGGAGGTCAGAGGTCAAGGGACCCCCTTTGAAAATGGACATGACAGTTTTTCCTCGCCAAAATGTAGCGGAAGTTTGGAGCGAAAGTATTCCAGTTTAAATATATTGAGTCTCCCGTTATGTTTATGATTTCAATCATAGAGTGTAAACTCGCCTTCAGGAGTTACTGAATACATTACCTTGGTGTCCTTAATGCAGAATAGAAAAGTAACAAAATATTATATAAATGAATAATTGTGTACCGACGTATGCACCACAAAGTCTATTTTGAATATAAAATACATGTATGTTCATTAGTAATACTGTTGACTAATTATCTCTTTTTTTAAATTATGAACATTTAAAAATATCTAACGTCAAATGAGGTCAGTAAATAATATAAATAAAAACACACAATTTGTAAATAGGTATTATTTTAAAATGTATTGTTTCCCCATCTTAAGGTGATGAAAATATATGTGTTGATCAAATGTGAACAAATGGATTTGAGTCAGGTTGGCTGTTTATCTAAAATAAGACCAGAAAAAGGATTTGGATACAAGAATAAGAGCTGAAACGGGGCGAGATGTATACAAGCGGGCCTCCAGGCTACATGAAAAGCACCTATAAATCTCTGTCTCCCTCCCCGGCTGTGGGAGACACTCCGACCAAAATTACAAGTTCTGCTGCTGGCGGAATTTCTTTGAAATTTCGGGGTTGTAGTGGCCGTGGCTATTTCTGTGCTACAACTTCTCGGCACAAACTGCCATGTAGAAAAGTTAATTTAATCATTCCAAGTCTCATACGGGTCGTGTCACACTTTATAAGATCAGAGAAGAAGAACAGCACTGTGATCGTTTTGACTGGGAGCTTCCACAAACAAACAAGAAGTCCCCCCCCACAGGAGTGTTGCAGGAATATTACATGGCTTTTTTTTATGGTTTCCTCCCACAGTGAAAGAGGAACCAGACGTGGAGGTTCGGATGGTCAACGGGAAGCCCAAGAAGGTGCGCAAGCCCCGGACCATCTACTCCAGCTACCAGCTGGCCGTCCTGCAGAGGAGGTTCCAGTCGGCGCAGTACCTGGCCCTGCCGGAGCGGGCCGAGCTGGCCGCACAGATGGGCCTCACACAGACGCAGGTGAGGCTGCAGGGAGCACCGGCAGTACACTCACTTCACTTCACGTCCATTTGTGATGTCACAAATATACAATATTTAGACCATTACACGGTTTTAAATATAAACATTCTAAATGTGTCCCAGTTTATTGCTGGTTGCAGTGAATGTTAATGACATCAGCTGAAAAAAATTAGCTGGTGCCTTTCTTCATTTTCTGCATTGAAGTAACAAATCAAACAAATAAAGAAAGAAACACATACATAAATACACTTTTCACCCCTGTAACTCTCTTTCTCATCTGCCTTATTAACACTTATTTGTTAATAAAAATGTAAATTGTAGCGAAACTGACAAAACACTTTTTAGCCAACAATATCAGGGACCAGTTGTTTATTTATATTATAATAAATACAGTTATTTATGAAAATAAAAATCTTAATCTTTAGGGTTAGGGTTCTGGGGGTTGAACATAAACCCTAAGGGGGGGGGCTCCAAATCTGGATTTTGCCTAGGACACCAAAAGGGCTGGAGCCGGCCCTGTGTCAGATGTTGAATGGGAGTTGCAGTTTAAGTTGAAGCCCTCAAAGTAGTTGAAATGTCAGTTAAAGTTGAAGCACTGGAAGGGTTTGAAATATCTTTTGTGTGTAAGAGCCAGAAACAGTCAACGATTTACTTTCAAATTGAAGCCCCGTTAGGTAGTTGTCAGACTGTAAGGAAACACTGAAAGTAGCTTAATTGTCATATAAAGCGTGAAAGATGAAAGTAGCCGAACTGTCATTCAAAGAGATTAGAAGAGATTAAAGCAGTTTAAATGTCAGTTTAACTTATCAGCGATGAAAGCAATTGAAATTTGTGTTGAATTTGAAGCGAGGGGAATAGTTTAAGTGCATGGAAAGTAGTTGAAGTATCAGCAGATGGATTGACAGCACTCAAAATGTTTACAGTGAAAAAGGGAAAAAAATAGTTGTGTCAGTTGATGTGTAGAAGATGAAAGCAGACAGTTTAGTTGAAGTGCCAGAGATATTTGACGTATGTGCTCTGTAAACAGTTGTGCTGCTTGAATGAAGTCTCCTGGTGAACATATGAATGAATGTGAAGAATGTTGAAGAGGAGGTGAAAAGGTCCACTGATTATGAGCAATACTGTATCTTAAAGCTATAGGTTACACTCAAGTTAGAGCTGTCAATCGATTACAATATTTAATCGCAAATTAATCACACATTTTTTATCTGTTTAAAATGAACCTTAATAGGAGATTTTTAAAACTGAGCCTGCTACAACTTAAAAATTGCAAGTTGCGTTAATGGGTTAAAGGAATCAGTGGCGTTATAGGAATTTGTGTTAATACATTATTATTATTGCGTTATTATCGTGTTAACTTTGACAGTTCTAACTAAAATATAATTTGCGAGATCTCTTTTGACTGCAGAATAATGGAATATTCTTAATGGTGCTCTGTACGATATTCAGAGCATTCATATAGCAGGAAATAACGGCTGGCTCACAGCCGCCGCTCTGCACTGCGCTCATACAGCGGTTACAGCTGACAACGCCGTCCCGACCAACGGCGCCGTCGCAGAAGCGTAACCCCCCCTCGCCCCCCCCAATTCCACCCCCAGATTAACACTGTTAGCTCCGTCAGTATTTTACTGATATTAGCACCTTAAAGGTCCCATATTGCAAAAAGTGACATTTTCATGACTCTTATATTATAAAGCAGTATCGAAAGGCTTAATCCACAGAGAAATACACACAGTCCGTATTCAGAAACTGAGTTTTTGAAACAAGCCGTCAGGATTTCTGTCCATTTGTGATGTCACAAATCTACGATATTTAGACCATTTCAAAGTTTTAAACGTAAACATTCTAAATGTGTCCCAGTTTATATCCTGTTGCAGTGAATGTTAATGACATCAGCTGACAGGAAGTAAACATGGACCCAAACTGTTGCCTAGCAACACAATTCTGTTGCAATTCCATTGCAATTCCATTGAAATGTACTAAAACGGAGCGTTTCAGACATAGGTTAAATACAGATATATTCAAGCAGACAGTATAAGGAAAGTAAAGGGTTTTTTGAACATTACAGCATGTAAACATGTTCTAGTAGAAACCCAAAATGCAAGTATGAACCTAAAAATGAGAATGATATGTCCCCTTTAAAATACAATAGTATAAAATACAAAGTCATACTAGGCTATTAAGATAACATTTAACAAAATAAATTAAGAATAGAACATAGATACTATAAAAATAATTTATAATAAAACTAGAAATCTATTTGCCATCATTAGACAGTGATCCTATCAGCCCTGTGAGTTGTTACTGTTGTGTCAGTATGGTTTATGCAGTCATACTCCTCCTTCCTTAATGATTTACTGCCACATGAATTATCTTCTTAGCTTGCGGTGCGGGTTGTTTTATCACGGCTGCTGTAAATCATTGTTCAGTGTTATGCTTGGGTTGCATACACATGCTTTATGAAAACAAAAGGCATGAGCAATAACTTGAAATGTATGATTGTCATGTCGTCTGGTTTGATGCTCTCATGGATTCATTATTGTTTATACAAATGACAGCATAACAATAGCTCTCATATTATCATAATATTACATTTCAATGAGCTGTAATCTATTCTGTGACATCACCTCTGCTGGCCAATAACTGTTCTTAGATAATATCTTGTTTATGGAAGTTAAATATTACTTACTAGTTGCCTGGTTTATGACTAGTACACAGCATTTATTATAACATACTTTTTTGCTTTATTTAGTGTGACAAAAACATTTTCAGAGGACATTATTTTTTGGCAACAACTGATTAGTAGATCCATTTGAGGAATAGTTTAAATTAAGGAACTGAACTGAAAACAAGTGGGGAACATTGTTATGGCCAGTGTGTCAGCAAACAAAGTGCCTATTAACACATCCTGTAGTAATGAACCAACATTAGCATTCAGTTGGAGTCGTGTTTCTGGCCACCTGATGAATGGAAGTCTAATATTTACTCACTTTTAACTCTGTTTTTGGTCACCACCATCACCTGAGAAACAATATATGTCTCTTTAGCTGCTAAATGCTCAGCTACATTGCCACCAGCTAGTTGCAGACTTTTCCAGTTTGTTGTACTGTGCTGGGCAGGTAGTGCACGGTGGCTTTACCAGAGCTTTTTCACTGAAAACGGCTGCCTTGGAAACAAGATTGTTAAAAGTAGAGTTTATTGGGAAAGAACCAAAACAATGAGCTAAAAGAAGCTAAATTCGTTTTTTTTTCTTATATTAACAATGATTAAGCGACTTTCAAAGCAGTCACTTGTACTGACGAACCCACAGAGTTACCCCTCAGCATTACAGAGCGTTTTAGCATCTTTCAGATCATTGTTTTGGTTTTAACTTCACTGTTTTGGTTCACTTTTACACCTCATTATATCCATTCATTTCAATATGGCGTGTATGACTATTTCAGCCTTCTCTCAGCTGCGTCCCCGTCTCCGGTGGTGTGAAACAGACTCAAGACCAAGTAAAATAATAAATATAAAAACATAATTCAAAGCGGTAAACATCCACAGCATAAATCCAGCTGTCATTTGTCAGTTTAAACTGTGTTATTCCCCCCACACCACAAGGAAACACACCACAATATGCATCAAATCTGGGTAAAAAAAAAAAGTTTACTTTATTTATGCAATCAGAACAGTGGCATCTGCATCTGCATTTATTACAGTCTCTGTAACATCCAACATCATAGCTCTACTTTTTGTGTGCAATCTGAGCCACTGTCTGCCACTAATCTGTGCAGGTAAAATGTTAATTGAAAATCAATAGTGTATTTGAGAATTGATACAGTATCACAAAACATAATATACTCAGAATCAGAAATACTTTATTGACACCGGGGGGTCAGCGTTACAGTTACTCTTGTACAAACATAAGAAATGTAAGAAATAAAGGAGTATGTAACATGTAAATTATGCACATAATGCTACAATGTAAATAAAATATATGTAAAGAAATATAAGTAAGTACTAAAATGAACAATAAGAAAATGAGAATATAAAAAATATGAAACATGTACAAATATTTGCATTAAGATGTGCAATATATAACAAAGAACCACAGTGCAACACAAACACAACATACTGAGAAGTAGGATCTATTAAGTGTGTTAAATATAAATGCCAGAATAGTAAATTAATACGAATATTTCTTGAATCTACAGTATAAAGACGGAATTAAAGACAGTATTGCACAGTTGAATTATTGCACAAATTATTGTACAGTTAAGTCAGTATTGTATATAGCAGCTGATGGGTGAAATAAGTCCAGGAAATATGTATCAGTATTTTCTTAGACCCTTACACAAAAATGAATATTGGAAATTAATATTGCATTAAAGGTCCCATATCGTGCTCATTTTCAGGATCATACTTGTATTTTGTTTTTCTACTAGAACATGTTTACATAATGTAATGTTCAAAAAACCCTTTATTTTCCTCATACTGTCGGCATGAATATGCCTGTATTCACCCTCTGTCTGAAATGCTCCGTTTTTGCGCATTTCTTTCTTCAGAGTTTCTGAATACGGGCTGTGTGTATTTCTCTGTGGATTGAACCTTTCGATACTTTCACAGTATTTATATAGGACTTAAGCCTGCTTTATAAATATCACTTTTTTATAATATGTCCCCTTTAAGTTGCCTCAACAGTTGACACTCTTTCTTCCAGGTCAAAATCTGGTTCCAGAATCGTCGCTCCAAGTTTAAGAAGCTCTACAAGAACGGAGAGTTTCCACTCGGGGAAATTCCTCTTGAACACAGTCCAGACGCCAGCGATTCCATGGCCTGCAACTCTCCTCCATCCCCGGCCGTGTGGGAAAACAGTAACGGCAACACTAACAGCAACAACAACAACAGCAGCAGCAGCAGCAACAACAACAACAGCAACAGCGGCAGCAGCAGCATCAAGAGCAGTGCAGTCATGGATCCGACCAGCAGAGGACAGGGTCCCTATCAGCCTCCTGTGGATTCCTCGCCCGCCTGCATGGGAGAGTATACACACCAGAACTGGTACCAGCAGCAGGGCGCACATTTAGGTCTGCAACAGTCGGGCCCGACGCACCTCGCGTCATCAACGGGGGCGTCGGCCACACAGAGTCTGGGAGCCGTTTACTGACGCTGAAACATGGACTGCACAACAGGAGCCCCGTGCTTAAACACTGAGGGGAATTCTTTTTTTGGAGCGCCGTTGGGAGCAGAAACACCCGACAGTGATCGTCAGACACGAGTCATGACTGTTAAACCCGACACATATGTTGTCAAACAGGCTTTACAACAGTAAACGTGGATTGAAAACAAGTGCTGGCCTCTGAAGTTTATGAACTTATTGAACTTGTGGAGATTAGAGCAATTGATATGTCTTATTCAGTGCTGAGACTGATTTCTTATTTTAAATCACAGATAACAGATGATATTTTGTATATTTCATATTTTTTAAATATGACCGTATTTATGCCAAAAAAAACTTCCCTTCCAGTCTTCCATAAATTCTTCTTCTGGAAAGGGCCTCTGACGCAGCATTTCCCCTCTAAAACGGAATACTACTGACATTTTCCAGGCTTCGCAGCAAATTAAAGCCCACCACACCAGCACGGCAAACTTTAAGATATGTTGGGCTTTAAACTTACAGAAAACAGGACTGTTTGACAATGGTCAGGCACCATGTTAGAGGGGAACAACACTGAAAGGCTGATAACCTTTTAAAATAAAACATCAATATCAGACAAACACTGAAATGAGCCATGAGAGGGTGTTTTTGTAATTTGTAAAAGAACATCATACATGGAGCAACGGAAGTCCTATAGGACATTAATGGGAGGATTTACTTCTGTAGCTCCGGCACATTCTACCCGCCATTCACAAAGTACTGTCCAAATAATGTTCGTGTCCATAGATTTTTTTTGTCAAAAGGCTTTTATTACTTATAAAACCCATCTGGAACAGATAAAAGTTAAAAAAAAAAATGTACATACAACAATGGGCAAGAATGCAGAATGTTGTATGCAGACTTTTGATAAACTGCCTCCAGTGATGTTATCTGAGTAGGGATGTCACCATATCAGAAACTTATAGTTGATACCAATACCAGAAAAAATTCCACGATTTTCGATACCAATGCGATACCAAAAAACAAAAGTAAAACAATAAATCCCATGTGTTTCAACATCCACTCCTTTTGTACCGTTTGCATTCTGGTGTTTGTTAGGAAGTTCAACAGGTGCCCCGCGACTCCGAATGGGATAAGCGGATAATGAATGATATTTGAACACATGATAACGTTGGAATTTACCTTCACCCAATACTCATTTTCACTGAATAAAGCCTGAACACATCATAATGTAATTCTTTTGCACCTCCCGGTAACGTTAGCAGTTATCTCGGTGCAGGACTGTGCTGCTTACCGGCTGCTAACCGGCAACGTTAGCTAGCTCTCATCCTGCCGATTTAAACATGGATTTGTTGACCACAATGTAGCATTATCGGGGGAAAAATAGGGTACATCCCCTGGATGCGTCGATAGTGAGTTTACTGTGTCCCAAACACATTTTCTATCGTCCCCGGTACGACAGAACACTGTTAGTCTTGAGACCTGACGGTGCCTGCGGTAGGTACTGTAGAAAAATGTATACCATCACGTTTTCCGAATTTTGGGTTCGCATGAGGTGGTTGTAGTTTGAAAATTAGAAAAAGAAAAAGAAGTGATCTACGAGGATAACACACCTGAATCTCCGACCGAACTGTCGGTGGTTGAATTGCATTGTGGGTAATGTAGGCGCCAGGTTTTGACAAGAATAATGCGTGAAATAAAAAAAGTCATATCTCTGGTTCTGCTGCATCAATTTAGATTTTTCTTTTTGATAATGTAGGAGTGCAATGCTAACATGGTGGAGTGCTCCTTTAAGGGCCTTTAAAAGTTGATTTCAGATGTTAGATCAGCTCAGAGGTGTTCACACTACTGCAAAGAATATATCCCTTTTTCTTTTTTAAAATGTCTTCCCTGCTCCTACCTTACCTGTTGCTGAGGCCTTCTAATACAGGAAAAAGTCTCATGGAGTAAAAGCTTAAGGGTACATGTAAAACCAGAGAGATGTACAGAATGGTACAAAATGTGATGGAAATGTTATCCAGCACTGTTTATCCGTTTTTTTGTTTAGGATATGGGTTACGTCCTTGAATATTATGTCAAACAGTCAAAAAAATTGTCGGGTACAAGCAGCAGTTGAGAGTCAGTGAGAATGAATGAGTCTTTTACGTCTGTGCAGCTTATTCTCAGTCTCACTTTCAAAAAGTTGGGGGACTTGCGAGAGGCACAATTGAGCCAGTGGAGGCCGAGGTATCCCGACTTTTAGCCCGAGCTCTGAAAATGCCGAATCAAACAACCCCCACAATACAACACAATGTAGCGTCTTTCATTAACCCTCTTTAAACGACCACATCTTTCAAACTTCATGTTTGCTTTTTAATGCAAGGCTTTCTGTTTTGAATTTGAAATCTGCAACCCTAAACCGAGATAACCGTGATGACATCACTATGACATCGCGGGGGTAATTTGACAAAGCTCCTCTAGAGCCACAGAAAACATTGTACAACTGTTTCCATGGGCTGAGTAGTGCTCTTCTTCATGATAAGTAAACTGATTCTCATGGGTAAAATTGTTGAAGTGGCCACTTAAACTCCTCCTTAACTCCTAAAAAAACTATCAAGAACAAAAGTGATAGCGGGGTCGGTGCTAAAACATCTGGAAAATAAGTTGTATATTAACACATTTGCTGTACTCAGGTTTTTTATTTATAGTGTCAACTGTAGAACAAAAGTGGCACAACAGTTTGTTCCTTAGGAGCTTTTTTTTTTTTTTCAGAAAAAAATAAAATATATTTGAATCAGCTACAAGTGTATTATTTTCAGTGTTTTTTTACATGTGAATGCAGTACAAACACACACACACACACACACTAGCGTTGAAAGTGTGCTGACGTTGCTTTGCTGGTGTGCCTGCCAGAGTGAGTCAGACAATAGATACAGGTTGCACCCATCTATATAATATACACACACACACACACACACACACACACACACACACACACACACACACACACACACACACACACAGAGTGCGTGTAAAGGAGGTTGTGGGAGGTGACAGTGCAGCAGACACTCTGGAGTCTCTGGATACTAATAACACAGAGAGACGGGTGTACACCGCTTTCATGTGGCACACAGTTGGAGAGGGGAGGAGAGATGTGTGTGTGTGTGTGTGTGTGTGTGTGACAAACATGCTACTCTCCAGGCCAAACTCTCAACCAACCAAACCCACAGGTTAGCCAACAAAAAGAGGGCGTGATGAGGAAGAAACATAGACGAGGACACTTGCAAACAATGTTATCGACCCAAATACCAACCCAGTCGGCAGAAAAGTTCTGCAAACCTCGGGATACGCCGAATATCGACTTCATAAATACCTTTCATATTAGCCTCCTATCACACTTGCAGAAATGCACCATGCCACATTGTCAACGTTGTGAAATGATTGGTTAGGTTTAGGCCTCAGAACTACTTATTTAAGATTAGAAAAAAAGATCATGGTTTGAGTTCAAATAATAACATAACGTAACGTAACAACTCAACATAACGCAGTGTAACAATGCAACGTAACAACGCAGTAAAACAACATAACATATTGTAGCGACGTAACAACGCAACAACGTAATATAACAACATAATGTAGCGACGTAACAACGCAACAACGTAATGTAACAACGTAACAACGTAACGTAACAACGTAGCGTAACGTAACAATGTAACGTAACAACGTAACGTAACAACACAGCAAAACAATATAATGCAACAACGTAACGCAACAGTGTAACGCAACAATGTAACGCAACAACGTAACACAACAACTTAACGCAACAACGAAACGTAACGTATGAACTCAGCGAAACAACATAACGAAGCAACATGACGTACCAACATAACGTATCAACAACGTAACATAACAATGTAACATAACAATGTAATGTAACAATGTAGCGTGACAACGTGGCATGACAACGTAACTTAACAATGTAACTTAACAACGTAACTTAACAACGTAACGTAACAACGTAACGTAACAACCTAACGTCGCGTAACAACGTAATGTAACGTAACGTAACAACCTAACGTCGCGTAACAACCTAACGTCGCGTAACAACGTGGCTTAACAACATGGCGGAACAACGTTGCGTAACAACATAACTTAACAAGGTAACGTAACGTAACAACGTAACGTAACAACGTAACATAACAATGTAACATAACAACGTAACATAACAACGTAACGTAACAACGTAATGTAACAACCTAACGTCGCGTAACAACAACATAACGTAACAACGTAATGTAACAACCTGACGTCGCGTAACAATGTAGCGGAACAACGTAGCATATCAACGCAGCGAAACAATTTAATGCAGTAATGTAATGTAACAACGTAACAACGCAACTTAACAACATAACTTAACAACGTAACTTAACAACGTAATGTAACAACGTGGCGTAATAATGTAACTTAACAACGTAACTAACAATGTAGCGTAACAACGTAGCGTAACAACGTAGCGTAACAACGTAGCGTAACAACGCAGTGAAACAATATAACGTAGTATTGTAATGTATCAACGTAACAATGCAACTTAACAACATAACTTAACAACGTAACTTAACAACGTAACATAACAACATAACGTAACAATGTAACGTGACAACCTAACGTTGCGTAACAACGTAGCGTAACAACGTAGCGTAACAACGTAGCGTAACAACGTAG
>CAKAOH010039966.1:47620-59459 GCA_916701665.1 Sebastiscus tertius
TAACAACTTAACAACTTAACAACGTAACAACATCGCATAACGTCGCGTAACAACGTCGCGTAACAACGTTTCGTAACAACGCCGCGTTACAACGCAGCGAAACAACATAACTTAACAACATAACTTAACAACGTAACAATGTAACAACGTAACAACGTTGCATAACAACGTTGCGTAACAACGTGGCGTAACAACGTAACTTCACAACGTAACTAACAACGTAGCGTAACAACGTAACGTTGCTTAACAACGTAGCGTAACAACGTAGCGTAACAACGTTGCGTAACAATATAACGTAGTAATGTAATGTAACAACGTAACAACGCAACTTAACAACATAACTTAACAACGGAACTTAACGTACCATAACAACATAATGTAACAATGTAACGTGACAACCTAATGTAGCGTAACAACGTAGCGTAACAACGTAACTTAACAACGTAACATAACAACGTAACGTAACAATGTAACGTGACAACCTAACGTTGCGTAACAACGTTGCGTAACAATATAACGTAGTAATGTAATGTAACAACGTAACAACGCAACTTAACAACATAACTTAACAACGTAACTTAACGTAATGTAACAACGTGGCGTAACAACGTAACTTCACAACGTAACTAACAACGTAGCGTAACAACGTAACGTTGCTTAACAACGTAGTGTAACAACGTAGCGTAACAACGTAGCGTAACAATGCAGCGAAACAATATAACGTAGTAATGTAATGTAACAACGTAACAACGCAACTTAACAACGTAACTTAACAACGTAACATAACAACATAACGTAACAATGTAACGTGGCAACCTAACGTTGTGTAACAACGTAACTTAACAACGTAACATAACAACGTAACGTAACAATGTAACGTGACAACCTAACGTTGCGTAACAACGTTGCGTAACAATATAACGTAGTAATGTAATGTAACAACGTAACAACGCAACTTAACAACATAACTTAACAACGGAACTTAACGTACCATAACAACATAATGTAACAATGTAACGTGACAACCTAACGTAGCGTAACAACGTAACTTAACAACGTAACGTAACAACGTAACGTAACAACGTAACGTAACAACGTAGCGTAACAACGTAGCGTAACAACGTAGCGTAACAACGTAGCGTAACAACGCAGCGAAACAATATAACGTAGTAATGTAATGTAACAACGTAACAACGCAACTTAACAACATAACTTAACAACGTAACTTAACAATGTAACTTAACAGCGTAACATAACAACATAACATAACAATGTAACGTGACAACCTAACGTTGTGTAACAACGTAGCGTAACAACGCAGCGAAACAATTTAACGTAGTAATGTAATGTAACAACGTAACAACGCAACTTAACAACATAACTTAACAACGTAACTTAACAACGTAACGTAACAATGTAACGTGACAACCTAACGTTGCGTAACAACGTAGCGTAACAACGTATCTTAACAACGTAACATAACAACGTAGCGTAACAACGCAGCGAAACAATATAACGTAGTAATAATAAGTAACAACGTAACTTAACAACGTAACTTAACAACGTAACATAACAACATAATGCAACAATGTAACGTGACAACCTAACGTAGCGTAACAACATAGCGTAACAACGTAGCGTAACAACGTAGGGTAACAACGTAGGGTAACAATGTAGCGTAACAATGCAGCGAAACAATATAACGTAGTAATGTAATGTAACAACGTAACAACGCAACTTAACAACATAACTTAACAACGTAACTTAACAACATAACTTAACAACGTAACATAACAACATAACGTAACAACGTAGCGTAACAACGTAGCATAACAAGGCAGCGAAACAATTTAATGCAGTAATGTAATGTAACAACGTAACAACGCAACTTAACAACATAACTTAACAACGTAACTTAACAACGTAATGTAACAACGTGGCGTAATAATGTAACTTAACAACGTAACTAACAATGTAGCGTAACAACGTAGCGTAACAACGTAGCGTAACAACGCAGTGAAACAATATAACGTAGTATTGTAATGTATCAACGTAACAATGCAACTTAACAACATAACTTAACAACGTAACTTAACAACGTAACATAACAACATAACGTAACAATGTAACGTGACAACCTAACGTTGCGTAACAACGTAGCGTAACAACGTAGCGTAACAACGTAGCGTAACAACGTAGCGTAACAACGTAGTGTAACAGTCTAACGTAACAACATAACATAACAATGTAAAATAACAACGTAACATAACAACATAACAATGTAATGTAACAACGTAACGTAACAACATACCAATGTAGCGTAACAACGTAGCATAACAATGTAGCGTAACAACGTAGCGTAACAACGGAACGTAACAACGTAGCGTAACAACGCAGCGAAACAATATTACGTAACAACGCAACCTAACAACGCAACTTAACAACATAACTTAACAACATAACTTAACAACACCTTAACAACATAACTTAACAACGTAACGTAACAACGTAACGTAACAACGTAACGTAACAACGTAACGTAACAACGTAATGTAACAACCTAACGTCGCGTAACAACGTCGCGTAACAACGCCGTGTAAAAACAAAGCATATCAACGCAGCGAAACAACTTAACAACGTAACTTAACAACGTAACTTAACAACGTAACGTAACAACGTAACGTAACAACGTAACGTTGCGTAGCAACGCCGCGTAACAACGCAACTTAACAACATAACTTAACAACATAACTTAACAACGTAACAACTTAACAACTTAACAACGTAACAACATCGCATAACGTCGCGTAACAACGTCGCGTAACAACGTTTCGTAACAACGCCGCGTTACAACGCAGCGAAACAACATAACTTAACAACATAACTTAACAACGTAACAATGTAACAACGTAACAACGTTGCGTAACAACGTTGCGTAACAACGCCGCGTTACAACGCAGCGAAACAACATAACTCAACAACATAACTTAACAACATAACGCCGTGTAACAACGCCGCGTAACAACGCCGCGTAACAACGAAGCTTATCAACACAGCGAAACAACATAACGTAACAACGTAACGTAACTACCTAACAATGTAATTGTTAACATTGTAAACAATGTTACACTGTAACGTAACAATGCAACATAACAGAACGGGACACTATCAGCGGTCTCCTGGGTGAAAGTCCTGTGTTTGTTTGACCAACCCACCCTTAGTGAACTTTCTTGCTTGTTATATGCGTTATTATACCACGTAACTTTCAGTAACGGTCGCTCGATGCACTACGTCATTTGCTCTGCCCCTTGCTTATTATACTATGTCACTTGCTCTGCCCAAATGCAAAAAACGTCCACATTCAATGTATCCGTGGTTTGCAGAAATGTACAATGCCAACATTTTTTACCGGTGACTGGGCTGCAAATACAAGGACCTTAGAATACTTCTAGATTATTTCTCTTTGTGACCTTGTTTGAGAGGATTTGGTAATGTAAAGGAATGGTTCAGCATTTTGGGAAAAGTGGCAATCAAATAAAGTGTAAGTAAGCGAGACAGTGTGTAGGAGTTCTTATCAGAAGCACCTGTCACACCAGAGTTTGTCACAGTTTGATGCACTAGCTGGGTAGCGTATAAAATGTATGCTATTTAAAGTTAAGTTTTGAAATGGACTGCAGATTATTTAAACATAATGTATGCATTTTGAGCAACTATGCTTTAATACAAAGTCATCCCCCAGGCGGGGGTCATTTTCTTTGTAGACAGGACAATAGAATGATGCAGACCATCAAAAATGTAGTTTAAAAGTGTAACAAAGAAAAAATGTGGCTTTCAGCAGGGAAGGGAAAACAGACGTCCACATTATCATATCATGCTCAACTGTACCCACAAGTGTGCAGGGTGTGGACCCTAAACCACAGATCCACTAGGACACCTTCCATGTTTGTTTAGGCTCTTACCTTCCTGTGCTGAGCCCTCAGCCTCCAGGTGTCAGAGTGGAATGTATCTGAACATCACAGGGAGACAGACAGGGAGGGCAAACAGGGACTTGTAGCAACCTGTGACTGGTACTCCACAGGAAAAAAAAACTTTTCACCAAAGCCATTGTGTTGGGTTGTCTAGTTTTGGTTTTAACAAAACAACTGTATATATTCATACAACTAACAGCAATGTGATTCCAAAGACAAACCAGCGGGGATTTGTGCTTTTAAATTCTGTGAATCTTATGACCTTGTCCTGAGTGTTTCATCACCTTCTGTTCAAGCGTGTCGAGAAACCGAACGCCTGATCTTTTATATCACCGTGAATAGTTGGACGTGGTTGTTCGGGAGGTGAGCTGAGGTGACAGTTTTATACTTTGGCATTTGCGGGCAGGCTGAAGAGGGTGAGACGAGGTGATGACATCAGCTGCTGCGAGCTGAACTCAGCAGCGGAAGGAAAGTTTATAACAGTGTCATGAAAGATTTGGAGCTGACGTTACTTTCCTTTCCCTGCCTCCAGGCATGAACTGCACACTGTGCTCCGACCGATGTGTTTTGAAAGCCGATACTAAAGCCGATCTCGATTTTTTGTTTTGTTTTTTTTCACAAAGGAATGCCAATAGGGGATGTCCTGTGCCAATATGAAATGTCAAATTTGGGGAAATAATCTGAAGCAGCTGGTGGACCTTTATGTGGCACTCAAAAACTACAAAAACTTCACTCCACTTCAGTTCATTGACTGGGACATCGCACCCCTCTCTCTCAGTCATAACTCAGTCAAACCAGAATGCATTGAAGTCGTAAACTTACTGCTACAATCAGCACAACTTAAATTTTCCACTGATAACATACACACAATAAATGTCAGTAAACGTCTAGAACTTGTTTAACTGTCCTTCTGTAGGTGACTGTGGTCTGTACATCCATTATTATCTCTACATGGTAAATATAGAGCGCTCCAGGGATGATGTATTTTTGTAGGCCAACCAGGAAGTTAGCATCGCCCTGGTTCCCTCGACTAAAAGCCAGTGGGCTTTTGGATTATTGCAGAAAATAAGCTCTGTGGCAAACACACTTCTATGACTCATAATCTTCACAAATGAACACCACTTTTATGATTTTTGAAGCTTAAATGCAGTTGCCAGAAGTAAAAAGCTAACATTAGGCTATAAACAAACTACACCACGGTCACATGAGCGCGAGTTTACACGTTAGTAACATGACAACGCCGTAAAGGCGGTCGTGTTCGGCACTGATGACGTTTAACGTCTCCAACAATCTCTATAGTCTCATTTAGCCACTTGTTAGCAACCGCATTTTTTAAGACACGTAAAAGCATCAAAGTTCAAGAGATTCACTGGATATTTACTATTTTATGTCATAGAACAAAACGCAAAAATCTCTTAAGCTTGTGTTGACCACAGACTTTATTTCACACATCTAACCAAAAACCCGTTGACTTTGAGTCGAGGGAACCGGAAGTGCTAAAATGCTAACTCATTACCGGGTTATTTGTTTAGCAGTCTTCTTCTTCACTGTCTGTGCTGAGGCATTGCTATGTTTGTTGGCGCATTCGCCATCAATGTATCCTCATACAACGGTTCGTATGATATCGCGTTTTCCTTCGAATGTCCAGCGACACAGGCGATCAGTTTAGGTTTAGGAAAAGGTCATTATTTGGGTTAAATGAGTGTGTTTGAGCTACTTAGTTTTAGGTTTAGGAAAAAAAAAACGACTTGTTAGGTTAAGGGAAAGATCGCGATTTGGGTTAAATTAATTCAGAAGTTATGTGACAAATAAGTCAACATTGACAAACATTGGCCTCCTGATTGAAAGTCAGGTGTTTTTAGACCTGCCTATCCACCCTGACCTCCACCCTACATGGACTCTGTTATTCTCTATACTACGTCACCTGTTCTGGCTCACAATTACGTGGATTACATATCAAATTATTTACGTGGGTTATATATGAATTATAGTGCATTACTTTTCTTAGGTATAGCTACGATGAAAACAGCCTGCCCGGATAGGCCTTCCTGGGATAAATTAGCAGTTGTCGCGGCTGATTATTTTTTATCCCCAGTGTCCCATGTCTGTTGGGTCAGGCCATTATCAGGCTGAAGTCATGTATTCTTATCCAGACTCAAAGTTGTTTTTTTTAATTATTATTCAAATATTTTTATTAGGGCTGTCAATTGATTAAAATAATTAAACACGATTAATCACATGATTCTCTATAGTTAATCACGATTAGTTTTAATCTGTTCTAAATGTACCTTAAAGCGAGATTTGTCAAGTATTTAATACTCTTATCAACATGCTGCTTTATGCAAATGCATGTATATATTTATTATTGTAAATCAATTAACAACACAAAACAATAACAGATATTGTCCAGAAACCCTCACAGGTACTGCATTTAGCAGAAAACAATATGCTCCAATCAGAACATGGCAAACTGCAGCCCAACAGGCAACAACAGCTGTCAGTGTGTCAGTATGCTGACTTAACTATGACTTGCCCCAAACTGTATGTGATTACCATAAAGTGGTCATGTCTGTAAAGGGGAGACTCGTGGGTACCCATAGAACCCATTTACATTCACTGATCTGGAGGTCAGAGGTCAAGGGACCCCTTTGGAAATGGCCATGCCAGTTTTTCCTCGCTAAAGTTTGGTGTAACTTTGGAGCGTTATTTAGCCTCCTTTGCGACAAACTAGTATGGCATGGTTGGTACCGATGGATTCCTTAGGTGTTCTAGTTTCAAATGATGCCAGTATCTTCACTCAAGCTTTAAAACTGAGCCTGTGGCAACCTAATGTAGGCGTTATTCTCACGTTTTTACGGCCGTAGTTTGTATTAAATTTTCAGAAGAGAAATCAGCAAGCAAAACATTCTCACACAAATATTTTACAGTGGACAACATGACGACCAATATCAGCAAAGATATATCGGTCTAACTCCCCCCCATACACACACATCCACACACACACCAGCAAAGCTCTGCAGTATCTCAGTTGCACTTAGAAACTGAGCGTCTATGTGTTTTTGCACCGCATGGGTCAAGTTTAACAAGCAAATATAAAGTGACCCCCTACTGTTCATGACTTGTTTTAATTAATGTGTTTTTTCCCCCATGTCTCTCTCTCTCTCTCTCTCTCTCTCGCTCTCTCTCTCTCAATATGTCTCTTTCTATGAATCTCTCTCTCTCTCTCTCTCTGCTTTCTAGTCTACGGGGGGTCACATGCTGTCATCTGCCCAGTAGCAAGTTGTGAAGTCTTTAGTTTTATAGTTTTCACATTTTTGTCCTCACGCAAGCTCTCGACTTTTGCTCCTCCATTTCCTATTCATCTTCCACATGCTTGATTTTTATTTTTCTATATAAACAGTGAAATATGTATTCATCCACAGTGTACAGCAAATCTCATTCCAGACGTCTCCTCTCACCTTGATGCTTTTAAGTTAGAAAGAATAGCTTAACATCTTGAACAAGCTCATATCTTTGATACTAATGAAAGTCAATGATTTTCTCCTCCTGAGGTGAAGTCACATTAAACTCTGCTATTACAGATTCATTGCAGGTCTTTTGTTTACTTATAAAAGGCCTTTACTTCCATGTTATACACCTATAAACTAAAAGTGGGATTGTTGTGACGGTGGATTGTGCCGCAGGATGCCGCTCCATCCCTTTTTGATGAGCTTCAGTGAGACACTGTCACTCATACTTGCCGACCCTCCTGATTTTCCGTCAGACTCTTGTTTTTCATCACCCTCTCTCCCGGTTTCCTCCCGGGGTCACAATTCTCCTGTATTTCTCCTGATTTATGACAAATGTTCACACCTTTTTTTGCCTTTCCTTATCTCAACCTGTGTGTGGGACTGTATAGCGTGTATCAGCCCTACTGTTTCCACCACCCGGATGACAATAGAGCTACACCAAATATCTTTTCCCTGTGGAGGGGCTTGTGACACAATGCAGTTAGAGCTGCGCTCACCGCACATCACACCACGCAGTGCCCAAAGTTGGGCTTTGCTCGAGGCATCGTAAAGCCATCGTGGCGCGGCACAGACCGTTGTAAATAACGGGTTTCAGAGCGCAGTGGTGCCGTTGTGTCTGAAAAGACCTTCAGTGAGTGAGAGACAGAGAGAGAAATGGAGAGAACTAAGAAAAAAAAATACTCAAGCAGGGGTAAAAAATGAATGAATGACTGAATTAAAACTGGTGTTAGCAAAATGACCAAAATGCATGCCCCTTGTTAACCTGCCATCCACTAGTATCAGGTAGCAGAAGGAGTGCAGGGCAGCGGGGTGGTTTAGTTCAATATGTTAGCTCTGAAACATCAGTAACCTAACTGTGCAGTGTATCGATAAATCCACGGCGCTGTCCGTGGTGCCGAAGTAGCAGACGGATTTGTAATTGCGACTTTTTCTCAGTGTCCCGCCCTTCTGTTAGTTTCGTGTTGATGTGGTGCGGTTGTGGTGCGGTTGTGGTACGGTTGTGGTGCGCTGCGGTGCGGTGCGGTGCGTTGCGGTGCACGAGTAGCAGACAAGATGAGTGACAGTCAGAAACGAAGCAGCATGTAAAATTACGGTATTCTGGAAATTATAAGCTTTAGTATAATTATATTGAATAATTTAAGTGATATATGTGTACACATACTAATCAAAGGTCAAAACTGCACTAAATTTGACTGAATTATAAAAGGCAGAAGTGGTAAAATGAAGAGCCATTTGGGAGCCAAAAGAGCCGACTCTTCTTGGTGAGCTGAGCCAAATGATCTGGCTCACTAAAAATAGCCGGAGTTCCCATCACTACTCCAAACTACATACTTACTGTACCATACAGAACCAAAAGAGTTGTTCATGGCGCGGTTCCCTAGTCGTGGGTGAACAAAACAAACCCGGTCCGTCCCCCTTGTTCAAAATTAACAAATCGCCAACTGAACAAAAAATATCTAGATCCTCATTAAGCACATGAGGGGACTCTGTGGCTTAATATCATCCTTTCTCCTTTTGTAAGAGGCAGCGATCACGATCACCACTAACTTGCCAAAAACTTGAAGTCTATGGAAGAGAGTTCCTGTTGAAGGAGGTGTGATTCATCCTGCCTGTTATGCTTTTATGTTTGATTATCTGACTGCAGGGTGCGTTTAGTTTTACCACTGTACAATTTAGGGTAGGGGCACTTAGAGGCGCATGTCCTGTAGTAAGGGTGGACAATGGAACAGTTTTATAAGTAACTTGGTTTTGGATTCACCACATGTCCACATTTGGACACACATTGCGCAACTAAGTCTACAGTTGGGTAGTAAACGAGCAGCCCCCCCTCACCAAAGTGGTTGAGACTTGGCCTGTGGGCAACTGGTGCCTTAAACCTGCATTCTTTCTAATAGCCAGCAGGGGGCGACTCCTCTTTCTGATTGTATAGAAGTCTATGAGAAAATGAGCCTACTCCTCACTTGATTTATTACCTCAGTAAACATTGTAAACATGAGTTTATGGTCTCAATCTCTAGTTTCAAGTCTTCTTCAATACAGCATGATGTTCATTTAGTAAATGATGGTCCCATTTAGAGTCAAATAGACCATCAAGCAGGGGATGCTTTAGGGCGGGGCTACCTTGTGATTGACAGGTCTCTACCACAGCGTTGTCTAGTCTGGGAGTTGTCTGTGTTTTCGTCTTACAAATCCTTTCACAGTGTGTTTTCACTTCATCAAAGTTAATTATAACATTTTTGGTCACCTAAAAATGTCTTATTCAGCGTTCGGTTGTACTTAGCTCCACCCTCTCGTGTCACTTCTGGTTGCAAAAATCCAAGATGGCGACGGCCAAAATGCCAAACTCATAACGGTAGTCCACAAACCAATGAGTGACATCACAGTGACCACGTCCACTTCTAATATACAGTCTATGGATTTGGCCTGTCTAGATACACTGACCAGCCATAACATTCAGACCACTGACAGGTGAAGTGAATAACATGGATTATCTCGTTAAAATGGCACCTGGTAGTGGGGGGGATATATTAGACAGCAAGCGAACATTTTGTCCTTAAAGAAAAAAATGGGCCAGCGTAAGGATGTGAGCGACTTTGACGAGGGCCAGATAGTGCTGGCTAGACGACCGGGTCAGAGCATCTTCAGAACTGCAGCTCTTGTGGGATGTTCCCGGTCTGCAGTGGTGAGGACCTACCAAAAGTGGTCCAAGGAAGGAGAACCGGTGAACCGGTGACAGGGTCAGACCCGAGGCTCATTGATGCACGTGGGGAGCGAAGGCTGGCCCATGTTGTCTGATCCAATAGAAGAGCTACTGGAGCTCAAACTGCTGGAAAAGTTATTGCTGTTTCCGATAGAAAGGTGTCAGAACACACAGTGAAGAGCAGTTTGTTGAGTATGGGGACCGGTCAGGGTGACCACGCTGACCCGTGTCTACCGCCAAAAGCACCTACAATGGGCATCAGAACTGGACCACGGAGCGATGGATGAAGGTGGCCCGGTCTGATGAATCACGTTTTCTTTCACATCATGTGGATGGCGACGAGTTGGAGGTGTTGACTCGGCCTCCAAATTCTCCAGATCTCAATCCAATGGAGCATCTGTAGGATGTGCTTGACAAACAAGTCCGATCCACGGAGGCCCCACCTCGCAACTTCCACGATTTAAAGGATCTGCTACTGATGGCTTGGTGCCAGATTCCACAGCAGACCTTCAGAGGTCTAGTGGAGTCCATGCCTCCACGGGTCAGGGCTGTTTTGGTGGCAAAAGGGGGACCTACTGAATATTAGGCAGGTGGTCATAATGTTATGGCTGATTGGTGTATCGTGGGTATCCTGCTGAATTTCAACACCACTGTACAAAACACAGACAGCAAAGAAAGACTACATGATAAGAAAAGCTACAAAAGCAGCAGTGTACTGCTTAAATTGTCCCATTTTAAATATTCTTTATTCTTCTTTCTTCTTTTTCTAGGTGATTTTTTAATGGAGTATCATATATTTTTCTTGGTTTGAGCTGTACATTGTTTCCAACACAGTCTCACGGCAGTGGAAATAGTCACAAAATGTTATCTCTGATTCGTGTACATAGACACGAATTTCACTTTTTTTTCGCTACGAATGTCTGGCAACATGTGACGCACGTGTCAATTTCCGCAGTCTTTTCCAAATACTTACAAACTACTTACTAAGGTTTAGGAAAAGATCGACTTGGTTAGGCTTAGGCAACAAATTACTTAGTTAGATTTAGGAAAAGATCGACTTGGTTAGGCTTAGGCAACAAACTACTTAGTTAAGTTTAGGAAAAGATTGTGGTTTCAGGTCAAAATAACACCAGAAATGGCGTAACTTAGCTATGGAAGTTACGTAACAAAAACTACTTAGTTAGGTTTAGGAAAAGATCGTGGTTTGGGTTACAATAACTTTGGAAGTGCTGTAACAGAAGTTACATGACAAATAAATCAACTTTGACTTGAGGTATCATACGGGACACGAACACCAGTTTCCTGGGTGGGGAATCCTTTGTTTTTTGACCCACCTGTCCAACCCCAATCTCTTCTGTATGTGGCATTCACCGCTCTTTATACTTCACAATTATATGGATACATACGAATTGATGTCGTGCTGCCCAGCACGAAAAAAAATGGGAAATTCGTGTCTATGTACATGAATCAATACATTAAATTTCATGACTATTTCACCGACTACTTTATTTTTAGGAACAAAATCCAGAGTCCACAACCTACGATGCTGCTTTAGAAGTCTGCACCACTCCTCTGTAGAGGTGTGTGAGGCCCTTTGCTTTCTGTTTTTTTCTGTCTTCCACTTTTGAGCAGACAGTGTTGGTTTGCCATGTTCCCTCAGCC
>CAKAOH010039966.1:59529-75252 GCA_916701665.1 Sebastiscus tertius
CCACCCTCCCCCCCCAGCCTTCCATCAGTTCATTAGGACAATACGACGTGTCTGAAGTCTGTCAAGCAAAGTATTCTATAAAACTCTACGGTGTGAACGTCGCCAGAGGCAACAGGATGCTGCTCCAAGTAGCTGATTAAATAAACCGGGGCGTTCTGAAAGTGTCTGGTGTTTTGATCCTTGGAAGAAAAGAAAATCAGAAAAGTAAATTATAATTATGAGGGCTATCAGGGGACAGGAGAACAGTCTTCGAAAACAAAAATATAATTTCCTCCAATATTGTTTTCCCAAACAGCTTTTTCAATATGTAAATAATTAATAATGCCATTTATATTTCTGTGGTTCACTGATATCGTGGCAAAATGTTCAGGTTCCCCAACATGTGTTTCCCTTTAAAAAGACTACAGTCAACTGTCTCCACTAGATTTAAGAGGAAGAGGAAGAAGGTTTCCCATGCGATGCCAACGGTGTTTTAGTGTTACGCCCAAATCTCTGACCAACATGAAGCCAGTTCATGTTCAGATACAGGCAACTGCTGTGCACAGAGCAGTGTTGATATTGCAACTCAGTCTCACGGCAGCTCGTGAAATAGTCACAAAATTGTATCTATTTGATTTGTGTACATAGACACGAATTTCCCTTTTTTGTGACGGTCAGCACGACTTTCAACAACATATTTTTTTCTTGCTTTTTCCTACGAATGTCCAGCAACATGTGACAATTTCCGATCAAGTCTTTTCCAAATAAAAGTTAGGTTAGGTTAGTTAGGTTTAGGAAAAGATTGTGGTTTGGGTTAAAATAACTCCGGAAATGCTGTAACTTAAGTACGGACGTTACAAGACAAATAAATCAACTTTGACTTGTGGTTTCACACTGGACACAAACACCGGTCTCCTGGTGAAAGTCCTGTGTTTTCTGACCATCATGAAAAAAATTGTGAAATTCGTGTCTATGTACACAAACCAATATACTATTTCACAAACTTTCACAAACAAAAAGACAATATTCCTACTAAGCTGTTCACATGTCTAATTAAAATGAATAATCCACTAAAACTCCAATTTACATTCAGCCGTTCATACTCTGATTAACCTGATAGTGGTGAACTTGTTTGACCGTGCAAACACAGCCTCCCTCTTTAATTCCATAAACCACCTTCTTGGAAAGGTGGTGTTACGACCGGTGAATGGGGACCCAAGCACAGACACAGACACAGACACAGGGAGTTTGGGTTTAAAGAGAATGGATTTATTTCTCAGGTAGAAGGTGGAGATGGGGGGATGGATGTCCGGAGGACAAACCGTGGAATCACGACTTACAGGTTCATCCTAAAACAACTTTTTCCCATAGACTTGCATTGGGAAAGAGAAGTCTGTAACTTAGCGGATCAATCTTTTTAGGTAAATCAACTTCCCAGTATGAACACTTAAATAGCCCTTATTTAAATCATTAAGTCCTGAAAGTTGTAAAATGCACTAATAGCCAGATTCAGAGTTATTTCCCTTCCTCCATTCATGTGAATGAGCCCGACACCAAGCGGCTGGGAGGCGGAGTTGAAGGAAACGTTAGTGTGCTTGCTCTCTGGGCCCACTGATGCGGAAGATCCGGGTAATTTTGTACTCGGAAGACAAACTTTTTTGGCCACTGAGCAACTTTCATAGGAATGAACGGGGCCCCGCCTCCAACGCTGCATCCAGTTCTCTTTATACATCAATGATGTAAACGTAGTCTACTTACAGGCCGTGATGAACGGGCCCTCGTACCTTCCTGTGCAAAACGCCGGTGGCTGTGGCCAGGCACAGTGAAACCGTAACTCTGCTGAGTGCAATGATGCCTCCCACAAGAGTCTGCGACAAACCGTTCATGACTTCTGAAAGGGGGTGGAGCTTAAGTGTAGGGGGCAGGGAACACTGTAACTAACGAAAGCGGATCTCCCTAATGAGTCTAATGATGCCTCCCACAAGAGTCTACGACAAGCGGTTTATGAGTTATGAAAGGGGGTGGGGCTTACATGTAGGAGGCGGGGTAACCTTCACCAATGAAATCTGCTGAGTCCAATGATGCCTCCCACAAGAGTCTGAGACAAACTGTTCATACGTTATGAAAGGGGGCATGGTTAAATGTTAGGGGCGGAGATAACCTTCACAAATAAAACAGGAACTCTCTACTGAGTGCAATGTCGCCTCCCACAAGACCACGACAAATGGTTTATGAGTTATGAAAGGGGACGGGGCTTACATGTAGGAGGCGGGGTAACCTTCACCAATGAAATCTGCTGAGTCCAATGAGGCCTCCAACAAGAGTCTGAGACAAACTGTTCATGACTTCTGAAAGCGGGCGGAGCTTAAGTGTAGGGGGCAGGGAACACTGTAACTAATGAAAGCGGATCTCCCTAATGAGTCCAATGATGCCTCCCACAAGAGTCTGAGACAAACGATTCATACGATATGAAAGGGGTCGTGGTTAAATGTTAGGGGCAGGGATAAACTCTACAAATAAAACAGGAACTCTCTACTGAGTCCCACAAGACTCTATGAAAAACGGTTAATGACTTATGAAAGGGGTGGGGCTTACATGTAGGAGGCGGGGTAACCTTCACCAATGAAATCTGCTGAGCCCAATGATGCCTCCCACAAGAGTCTGAGACAAACTGTTCATACGTTATGAAAGGGGGTGTAGTTAAATGTTAGGGGCGGGGATAACCTTCACAAATAGGACAGGAACTATCTGCTGAGTGCAATGACGGCTCCCACAAGAGACTACGACAAACATGTAGGAGTTGGGGATAACCATCACTAATGAAATCTGTTGAGTTCAATGATACCTCCCACAAGAGTTTATGACAAACATAGGGGCGGGGCTATGAGTATTTATTGGTATTTAATAGTCCTCAGGGCTAGACCCTTATCATGTCTGAGAAATTTGGAGCAGATTTGACAAAGTACGGCAACAATGTCGCATGAAACTGTAAACGTTTGATAACCTTTGATCTTTAATGTCTTTAGAATACACCTGCCTAAAATTTCCCATAAAATTCAAAATGTCCAACTTCCTGTTGGGTTTACGGAATACCACCGTGCTTTTTTTGTACATCTCCACGTTACATATACATACCGTATTTCATACAGCTATGTGAAAGTTAAATGTGGGGCCTTTTAATTTGAAAATCCGAGTCAAATCCGAGCACGAGACCCAAAGATTACCGTATTTTTACACAAATCCTGATAAGTGTGCCAAGTTTGGTGAGTTTCAAGCACCATGCGTCCCTCAAAAATGCGACCTTATTTCGTAAAAAAATAGCTTTTCTCCTTAAAGAGATGAGCTGCTCCTCTGAGCCGCCCAGCTTTTGAGTTCATTATTAACATTTCTTTTAACCATTTTAACCGATAGCGTTAATCGGTTAAAATGCTTAATGTCGGTTAACGGTTAAACGGTTAGTTATGGACGGCGGAGACACATTTTTTTGATCCCGATTGAATTGTGCCATGAATTATAACATATCATGTCACAGTTTGTCGTAGTATCATTTAGTTTTCAGTTAAACCGTTAAACTACATCTCTCGTCTCACACAATATACAGCACCAACACTAGCTAGCTAACTTAAGCTATGTTCCATGTACAGATGTAACGTTATCTTACCTGTTGTGTTTTATCCAGCAACTCCTGGTCTTTTTATGAGCCAGGAACAGAAAGATTGAGTGAGACCCGTTGCTGGTGTGAGTTCATCCCGATAGGAAACGCAGCCATCCTAGCTTCAGAGAGAGAGACGTCACTTAGCGACTTTTGGTGGTTTGTAGCCTTTCTAATTACATATTTTCAGTCTTCTTCTTCAATAGTTTTACAACAAATTGCAACTTTCTTGTCTTTAAAAATTATATTTTAAATTGACAAACACCATATGTGTGATTGTACGGAATCAAAAAAATATTTGTCTCTCTCCGTTGACTACCGTTCATATTTTTTCCGAAATAAGGTCCCATGATGATCCGGAAGGGGCGGGACTTTGCCTCTCTTTAGACAACTTTAGTATCAAAATACATTGAAAGAGATGTTTGCTTATTTTTAATACACACAGACACAAATGTAGACACATTCTTACACACACACACACACACACACACACACACGCACACACACAAACTATACCTGAAGGTAATTTGGCCCGTTTTCTTTTGTCCGCTCAATTGTTCTAGCAATAACAGCAACAGTAATGGAATATGCTACTAGTTTGCTTTTTGTCCTTGAAAAAATTCAACAAAAAAAAGACAACAGAAGAAAGAAGTGAAAATTCCTGCTCTGTATGTTCCATAATCTCCAACCACAAGCAGCATAATACAGTAATGTATGAATGCATTTTTTTTTGTAATATTCATTCAACAGATCAATTTGTTGTGAAAGGATTAGCCGTCAGTGATCCAGTTGGATGTAATCCACTACTTCCTATAGCCTTTTCCTGCAGGGCCCGAGGCAGAAGGATATTCCCTCGACTGACAATTACAGATAATTACGGCGGCGGAGTGAAAGCTTTATTTAACAAGCTGTGTCCCAAATTGCCCATAATTGACGTGGTCATTTTATAAAATCATTGACGATGTTTGACGACTTTTTCTGCTTTTCCAGATGTTTGCGGGGCGAAAGACGTGACCCGCTTCTTCTGATTTACGACTTTAGAGGAAAATGGCTCCAGGCCACTCGGGCACACACAGACCATCCACTGAGAAGAAATATGTTATTTTAGCAATACATCACTCAATGAAGCCTCAATTTGATATTATGTGTTAAAGGTGCAAAAACAAATGTCAGATGGAAGTCAAAGAAACAAAATCAAATAGGGTGGCAATCATCACTGGGTTTGATTTATTTCAAATAACATAGCATGTCCTTACCCACAGCTAATAGTATTGGCAAATATTAATTCAGTAATTTAAGAGGTGGTTGAATAAATTCTGGTCAACAGATCA
Organism: Sebastiscus tertius; assembly: GCA_916701665.1. NCBI lineage: Eukaryota > Metazoa > Chordata > Actinopteri > Perciformes > Sebastidae > Sebastiscus > Sebastiscus tertius. The sequence continues at coordinate 64,492 of CAKAOH010039966.1, forward strand.
TGGCTTTTATATATGTATATATATATATATATTGGGGCTGTCCGTGATGATAACACGTTAATGTAAATTTGTTTTAACGCCACTAATTTCTTTAACAAGTATATTGTTTTACTTAGTAATGAGCATATTGTTTTATGCTAAATGCAGTACCTGTGAGGGTTTTTGCACAATAGCTGTCATTGGTTTGTGTTGTTAATTGATTTCTAATAATAAATATATACATACATTTGCACAAAGCACTCATATTTGGCCACTCCCATGTTGATAAGAGGATTAAATAATTGACAAATCTCCCTTTAAGGTATGTTTTGAGCAGATTAAAAAAATGTGATTAATTTGCAATTAATTGCGATTAGCTATTGACAATCATGCAATTAATCGTGATTAATATTTGAATCGACTGACAGATTAGGGCTGTCAAAGTTAACGCAATCATAACATGTTAGTGCACATTCGTTTTAACGGCACTCATTTTTTTAACGCATTAATGCAATCCAAATTTTGGAGGTTGTAGTGTGCTCAGCTTTAAGGCTAGAGTGTAGATATACTGGAATCATATGAAACTAGAAATCCTAATTAATCCATCGGTACCAACCGTGTCATACAAGCTTGTCGAGAAGGAAGTTAAATAATGAAAATGAATGTTGCCTGTTGGGCTGCAGTTTGCCATGTTATGATTAGAGTATATTTTTTATGCTAAATGCAGTACCTGTGAGGGTTTTATAATTAATATATAATTAATATTTGTCATTGTTTTGTGCTGTTAATTGATTTCCAATAATAAATATATACATACATTTGCATAAGTTAAGCATATTTGCCCACTCCCATGTTGATAAGAGTATTAAATACTTGACAAATCTCCCTTTAAGGTACATTTTGAACAGATCAATTAATTTGTGATTAATCACAATTAAATATTTTAATCAATTGACAGCCCTAATATATATATATATATATATACTGTAAACTCCCATTTCAGGAGGTGAGCAGAGAAAACAACGTGTTGGGAATGAAACACTTAAACTGACAGCAACCATATCTAAATCCATAAGAAAATAAAAAGAGAATAAAGGTAAAATGTTCACAATCAGAAGTGTAAAACCGCGATTAATTAAACCCTGTTATGTAGCATGGCATCTAACAGCCCATTATTTACCACCAAAGCCTCCAAGAATCCTCTCTCTGGGGACAAAACTGAACAATGACTGGCTGGAGTGAAGGGCAAAAATAGTTTTGAATGACCTGGTGTAATATTTCTTAATACATTTCAAATACATTTTCTTTTGGGCTTGATCTTTTATCTTTTATTACAATGAAAAAATATATATATATAATTTGACTCGATACAATGAAGTAACCGTGTCCATTCAGTGCCTATTTCCCATATAGTCTTAAAAAAAGGGGATTATAAGTACCATAAAATGGCTGCTTGTTCCATATACCTTATCAGAGCCTCTGTTGGTGCTGTGATCAACTGTCCCATAATGGCTCTTTAAAGGTCTAAATGCTACACAGACCCTTTATAGTGTTACACCCTGTCAGCATTACAAAAACACACACAATGGTCAGAGTCAAAAGAACTTTTCTTCCTTTCTTTAGTTCTTTAATCTGATCTGTCTCTCAACGTTAGCAAAGTGGGTCCTTTGAATCAGATCCATAAAGACCAACTGTGAAGAAACCCTGAAGAACCCTTCGTTTTACACGTGTAGCCGCCCCAACGCAAGCCACTGAATAGACAGAAAAAAACCCTGACATGTCCAGAATCAGAGATGAAGGGCTGGCACTAGATTTGAGTTGTAGCTTAATCACAAATATCTTGGCAGGCTGAGCTGCTCTGGAGGCACAAATAACTTGACTGGCTGTATTAAAGTGAGAAGTCAAATTCAGAAGTAATTAAACTAACCCTTGCTCCGTTCCGTGCACCCGGGGGAACAAGGTTGATCCACTCCTTTCTTCCTTCTTTCCCAAATATTGGCAGGGGAGTATTTCACATTTTTGTGTTGTTTATTTGCCTTTCTACAGGTCACCAAAACCCTCTCATAATTAGGGCCACTAAAGGTGTAAGGTGTAAAGGGGTATGTGGAGCATCATAGTTTGACGCGTGGCACCACTGACCAAGCTGCAGTATTTGAAGAGTCGGGAGTGAGAACGCCTTGGCTACAGCCTTGCATAGTCATGGCTATAATTTTATATTTTATATCTCTTTCCCCTTGCCTCTCCAGCTTAAAGGAAAGCCACAGTATCTGTACACTGAAATTGATCACTGCCAGTTGTATCATTTTTGCCTCCAGAGTCGCTCAGACTCTTCACAACGTCCGTGTCCCTAACAGCTCCAGTCAGCTTGCTGGTATAAATCCATAATTTGTCCTGGAAGTGTTGCTGTGTCCTCCTGACTGTCACATCATCTGAGTCCTCGGCATGGAGTCCTGCTGGTGTCCCGGGTACCAGTGAGCAAAATTGTTCATGTATCCTCCAGAGTGCACTGGCGCGCCTTTGGCGGCCATGCTGATGTCCCACAGAGAGCAGGGAGAAGAGGAGGATGGCGGCGGGGGGGCGAGGTGGTCTCCCTCAGGTCCACAGGGCCCGTTCTTCATGATCTTCTTGTATTTGGATCGCTTGTTTTGGAACCATATTTTCACCTGAAGAAAAGAGAAAGAGTTAATACTAGACTGGGGACCCTTCGTTTATATGGTCAGTAATATGTAGCAAACCCCGAGGCAACCAGGAACCCCTTTTACTGATAACCTGAATCAACTGTCCTCCCTCCATGATTGCTTAGCCACCTCCAAAGATTGGATTGGCAGTTGATCAGTTTAATATAAATTCTACCACTAAGAGTCTTGGTATCATCTTTGACCAGTATATGACTTTTGACCATCATGTTACTAAACTCGTCCAGTCCTGTTTTCTCCTGCTAAGAAATATTCCAAAAATTAGATGTATATTGATCTCTGGACTGTTTGAAGGGGCCATTGTGTAAGATTCACCCCTGTCTCCTACAAAATTATGTTCCCACACAACTAGACTACATTCTCAATTACGTTTCGAGGAAAACAAACATATTTTCTCCCAGATTACGGTCACAGTTTGAAATACGTGGTAAATTGAAACAAAACAAAACAAAAAACGCAACAAAACTACTTGGTTCGGTTTAGGCAACAAAACTATGTGGTTAGGTTTAGCAAAAAAACCTCATGGTTTACCTTAAAATGGCTATTTTTGCTATGTTATTAAGCTACGAATGTAACAACCTCCTCCCCACGTGGACTATAATTAGAAATGTATTTGTAATACTTTGTCTGGACATAAACCAGTTTTCCGTGTTCGTAAGCAGTATGTATGCATGTATGCAGTATGCATGAGTGTAAGATTAATCTGCTGTCAACTACCCCAGTCTTCCCCTGTATGTTTGCTTGAGGCAAATTACTGCGTTAGCTGCTCTTCTCAAATTAAACCCAGCAAGTGAACAACATTTTAGTGAACAAGCGTGTGAATCCAATCTATCAAAAAGGAATTTGGCACAGTTACAGAGAAGTTATGATGAAATAATGAGAGATGACAACTTAAGTGAATGTTAGAAATATTGAAACGGTTGAAGACAAAAATACAATAAATCACGATGATACGCTCACTATACTATACCAACCACAGACACACCTGCTGGGAATACAATTAGAGATGACAATGAAGTAAAGTAACCTACAATTAGGTTCTAATGAGCCATACAAATGAACCAATAGTTGTAAAAACTAATAGGGTGATAAGTATTAATGTAACACGTATGAATATCATTACAGTAGGTGTGACTACAATAATGTCACTGTACCATTACCAGGAATATTTTAGAAATAGAATATATAGCTACCGCAGGAGCTCAAAATACTATCACAAACAGTTTGATAAAATCATTGTAAAACACTGTGATTCCTGTAGACACATGGTTTGTCCCTAATGGTTTATAATAGGGTACAATTACAACATATGGTGGTGTACCATAAAAATAAAATGGATTTAAATCCAACACCAGTGCTCCGCTTTATAAAATGATGTCAAATTTAGGGCTGTCAATTGATTAAAATATTGAATCGCAATTAATCACAATTGTCCGTGATTAATCGCGATTAATCGTAAATGAATCGCACATTTTTCATTTGTTCAAAATGTACCTTAAAGGGAGATTTGTCAAGTATTTAATACTGCAACATGGGAGTGGAAAAATGTGCTTGCTTAATGCAAGTGTATGTATATTGGAAATCAATTATCAACACAAAACAATGACAGATATTGTCCAGAAACCCTCACAGGTACTGCATTAAGCATAAAAGATATGCTCATTTCATAACATGTCAAACTGCAGCCCAACAGGCAACAACAGCTGTCAGTGTGTCAGTGTGCTGACTTGACTATGACTTGCCCCAAACTGCATGTGATTATCATAAAGTGGGCATGTCTGTAAAGGGGAGACTCGTGGGTACCCATAGAACCCATTTACATTCAATGATCTGGAGGTCAGAGGTCAGGGGACCCCTTTGAAAATGGCCATGCCAGTTTTTCCTCGCCAAAATTTAGCACAAGTTTGGAACGTTATTTAGATTTTTGTTTTTTGTTTTCTAGTTTCATGATACCAGTATTCTTTCTAGCTTTATAACTGAGCCCGCTACAACCTCCGAAAGATCGATTGTAGTAAAGAAATCAGTGGCGTTACACTACTCGGGGAACAGAGAGGAAATTTCACGTGTGGCGCCCCTTCTTGACAGTTTTTGAGAAACCCACTACAGTAATCTCTGAGTAGTTTATATATACATATATATATATATATATATATATATATATATGTATATATTATTATTTTATTTATTTATATTATTTATTTTTATTATTTTATTTATTTTATTTTCATATCCTATTTACCAATTTTCTATTTCCTTTATCTGTCAACTTATTTTTTTTGTTACTATTAAGGTGTATTTTAGATATTTTCTCCATATTGTTTCTAATTTTAACTTTATTTATTCAGAATTTTGAATATATTTTCTATGGTTGGCTGTGGTTGCCTGTGTGTTTGTTTTGTTGTGCAAGCAGATTGATGTGTTGAGAGTGTTGTTGGGCAAAACAAAATCTTTTCACTCTACAGTTATTGTTCAATTCATTATTGATAATCAATAAAAAAGTCTTTTGAAAGAAAGAAATTATAACACGTGTATTAATTCCGAGGCAGCAGCCCCACAATAAGAATATTACATAAGTGTGTGAATAAGACAGACATTATACTGTTGGAACATATCAGAATATTAAGCTGCAGATCACTTCAATCACTTCTCTGTGGTTAGAGACGACTCGGTTGTGTTGTTGTTGATATAATTGGCATGTTCTCCGTTTCACTGCGTGCTTGCAAATTGAGCATCAAATTACACGAATATGCCCCTCGGGCAACCTGTCAGCCTAGCAGGAACAAATGAATCATAAATAATTATACACAGTCAGCGAAGGATACTTTTGTCTCAAACAGGTTTTAACTGCGGCGTATAAAGGAAAAAAAACGAACGCCCAAAGGACTGGCGCTGCCCGGCTCGGCGACAGAGGAGTGATAAAAGAGAAAACACGCTTGGCGCTGAAATTGTTTTCTCCTCCACACTGACAGTCCTGGGAATTATTACCATGCGATTTTATAGGTATTTATGAAGATGGTTGAAGTGGTCTATGGAAGATATTTTATTCTATAAAAAAAAGAATTTCAGACTGCTCTAATTGACTCTAAATATGTGGAAAAAATGATCCCTTTACTCGATCATCAAAAAGGCACCCAGCTTTCACACCCCGGCCAGAGAGCCAAGGAGTCCTGCAGAGCCAAACTTGACTTTTAATTTGATCTCTATTGTTCCAGTGTATCTGCTGACGTCAATCACAGCCTGTTAGAAGTTAGTATGCATGATGGCGAACACATAAAATCAAAGTACTACTCCATAAATAAGCAATGCCATCGTAATTACACCACATAATGCTTTTTATTAAGAGATTAACTTGAAACTTAAACTCTTTCTTCAAGTTCTCCAATTTCTATAATGAGTAAATTGTACAATTATCAAAAAATTATGGGCTGTCAATCAAGAAATATTTATCCATGATAATTAATCACACATTTTTTATTTGTTCAAATTGTACCTTAAGCGGAGATTTGTTAAGTATTTAATGCTACAACATGGGAGAGGGCAAATATGCTGCCTTATGCAAATTTATGTGTGTATTCATTATTGGAAATCAATTGAAAACACAAAAATATGACAAATATTGATCCATAAACCCTCACAGGTACTGCATTTAGCATAAAATAATATGCTCCAAACATAACATGGCAAACTGCAGCCAACAGGCAACAACAGCTGTCAATGTGTCAGTGTGCTGACTTGACTATGACTTGCCCCCAAACTGCATGTGATTATCATAAAGTGGGCATGTCTGTAAAGGGGAGACTCGTGGGTACCCATAGAACCCATTTACATTCACTGATCTGGAGGTCAGAGGTCAAGCGACCCCTTTGAAAATAGACATGCCAGTTTTTCCTCGACAAAATTGTGTGCATGTTTGGAGTGTTATTCAACCTCCTTCGCGACAAGCTATTATGACATGAAAGATCAATTGCGTTAATGCGCTAAAGAAATAAAGACAGAAAGAAATTAGTGGCGTTAAATCTAATTTGTGTTAACGTGTTATTATTGCATTAAACCTGCAGTAGGCAGTATATGTTTGGCATCATTGGGCAAAAATTCCATGATAACCTTTCAGCATATTGTAATTCAAGTGTTCTGAGAGGAAACTAGACTTCTGCTCCTCCTCATGGCTCTGTTTTCAGGCTTTAGAACATCTAGCTCGTGACGGGAGACTTTGACCAATCACAAGTCATTTCAGAGAGAGAGCGTTCCTATTGGCTGTTCATTCAATGGAGGCAGCTGTAGATAACTCGCGGACTTTCTCATTTTACAGCTAAACAGTATACTACAAGATGATTCTGAAAACATCTGAGGACAGAAATAGGCATTAAAGTAACAGAATATTGATTCATATTTGATCAGCGCTACCTAGTTTGACCATTTGATCGGAGTTCGCGAGTGATTGACAGCTGCTCAGAGACGGCAAGGATCCAGCTCGGCTATGATTGGTTGGTTTCCTCCGATCTGGGAAATCTTGCAGATGCCGTTAGGAGCACCGGAGGACACAGAGGAACATGATTTTTTTTTTTCAGATTACCTGTCTCATGCACTACTGTCAGGATATAGTGAGCGTTTTATAAAAATAACTTTTTTCTTAATCATATTTGCTCCAATTCTACCCACTGCTGCTTTAACTTTGACAGCCCTACAACAAATAAAACTTAGTTGTCCTTGTAATTGTTACAGCCGTGCTTAAAACTAAACTGTAAGCCCCCATTTACAATAATCTATAGACGAATGACAGCCACCAAACCGCAGTGCCTGCAGGATAATAATTACCCGGATAGAACCCTAAAGTGAGTATGTAGAGCATTATGAGTCGAGGAGTCAATCAACAGCACGTTAAGTTAATGCAGCCTCAGTGAGAGGATTTCTGCCGTAATTATTGGTTTCATATTCCAGCAGCTACATGGAGCTGACAGCTTCCCTGAGAGCACGGCCTATGGCACCGACATTAGTGGAGAGGAGGGTGGCTGAGAGGCAGGCCAGGTGCCGCTGGCTGTGTGTGTGTGTGTGTGTGTGTGTGTGTGTGTGTGTGTGCGCACAGTACGTGTGTGAACATGATATATTAAACCCAAACCTTGCAGTGCATATTCTTGAATACATGGGTGAAAAAGTTGGTTAGGACTTTTAGAAATAAAAGGCGTCCGTTTGGCGGGTGGTTTAAGCTGTATGGGCAGTGTGTGTGTGTGTGTGTGTGTGTGTGTGTGTGTGAGAGAGAGATGGATAGAGATAGAGAGAGTTTCAAGGAAAAATGTCAGAACCGTGCTACGTGCCATTTCTCAGCTGCGTCTGGGAAACACTGGAGATTTAGATGGAAAGCGGTCAGCGGTTGGCTGCCAGCCTAATGGCATGAAGGCAGGACGGAGATGTGGTGCATGATCACTATCTCCAAGTGTGGTGTGTGTTTATGTTTCCATCTGTGTATGAAAATGCACACAACATATGTCTGAGTAGATGCACGGTTGTGTGTGCGGACTTAAAGTGCCCCCATGCATGTGAGGAATGTGTGTATATGTGCACAGTAGGCTGCATACTGTATGTGCTTGTACAGCTACATATATGCACACTAGGCTAATTACAGCTGACTGAGAGAGTTTCAATACAAGCTGTTCTGTGTCTCCGTCTATTTACAGTGTCCCCACCAGCCTGCAAAACACAACATTGTGTTCTCTGTTAAATGTAATGTAAGTTTTCGCCCCACAAATATCCACATTTACAATGATGGTGTTTAATAATTGAAAGCTAGGGTTGGTAATGTTCTCAAAAACATTTTATGTTATATTTGTTGAAATTGTCATTACATCCCGACAGCAATCAATAAATCAAATGCTCTGACAAAAAAAGAAAAGAAAGAAATACAGTATGTGGTGGCTATCACAGGACTGTAATAATTCTTACCTACCTACCTGCGCGTACTCTGCCGTGCACTCATTGCGCATCACCGGAGTCTTTCACAAGCTGCTAGCTTGACAGCTGTGAGGACTAACAATCGCCATGTTGGTTGTTTACGTTTATTATAGGGATGCACCGATACCACTTTTTTCAGGCCAGGTACAAGTACAAGTACTTACATTTGGGTACTCGCCGATACCGAGTACCGATACGAGTACTTCTCTGTGCCAAAAGACCCTCGTTAACAGCCAGCTGGAGGGTGTGAGCGACACACGGCAGGCTGGGGAGTCCCGCATACGAGGCGGTGCGCCGCGACCAGCTCTAGGTCGGCTTGGAAAGGCTCGGGGCAAAGGTGCTTCCCAGTGGCGTGGACAAAGTGTCACCGGGGTGGACTGTTCTTAGTGCGCCCCAACCGCGTCGTGCCCCCAGATCGGGGCTTGGCCCACGTATAAGGCACCAAGGGTCTGCGGCGATGTCTGCAACCCACCCGACCCGTCTTGAAACACGGACCAAGGAATCTAACATACGTGCGAGTCAGTGGGTGCAAGCAAAACCCCGTGGTGCAATGAAAGTGAGGGCCGGCGCGTACCAGCTGAGGTGGGATCCCGGCCGTTTTACGAGTGCGAGTACATGAGCACAGTATCGGACCTGATACCCGATACCCGATACTGATATCGGTGCAAGTTTTGTGACTGCATCTTACACGGTTGTGATCATGGTCACAAAGTCTGTCAGACTGACAGACCGACAGACAGACAGACAGACAGACATAAACAACTGGCAATACTGAAAACCGCTTTTACCATGATGACACACACACACACACACACACACACACACAAACTCACAAAGTGCAAACAATACCAGCCACACTGTCATGGCTGGTAAATATTAGTAGGCAAACAGCACTGCTAATTCTAAAAAGGTCTCACCTTGACACTAAAACAGGGCAAGCACTCACAGAAAAGGAAGCACACACATTCTTTATCCCGAGCCCACAAAAATGTGTCTGCATTCCTCAAACTACAGCCAGATCCTTTAATTGCACTCTAGTATCAGTCCAACTCTGACATACTGTAAAGACTATAATACAATCAGTCAAAGCCAACTTTCCCTGATCCAAAACACCTCAAAGAACACAGACAGACAATGTGCTCCTTTGGTAAGCATGCATGTATGACTTGCAGCCGACCAGATTCACAACCACTTTGCCATTACAAAAGGCAAATGATCGGATCATCCCAGTGTAAACATAGCTGTGGTGGTTAATTCATACGGGATTAGGACATCTGATGACATCAGCTGTATATGTATACTCAGTAGGCACACACACACACACACACACACACACACACACACACGCGTGTATCATATTTCAAACAACCCTACTGTATCTACAGTTTCCCCAGTGGGACACCTGCTCCATACTCAAACCTTTACTTTTCAGCTTTTCAACACATGTATTGTAGTGTTTCTTTGATAATGCTACAGAGCATTATATACCCTTTAAAAATTAATCTGTAATTCCTGGCACAGTGTCGCTACATGTGCCACGTTCTCCTTGTCATCTGCGGTCGCTTCATGAATAAGAACACTTATTATAATTACATATACATTCTGTACATAATATCAGCTCTACATGACAGTGACATCTGTCTCATCTGTCATGAAATCGTAGAATCGTGCTACAGTGTACATTCTACCAGTTGTCGGTAGTTTTGAGCAGGTGGCGCGCCTCAGTGCTGCGGCTCTTCGCTTCCTAGTTTGGTGCTTATTTGTGTGAATGCTGGATTTGCTTGTTGAGTTTTGTCAGGCAAGGTTTGTGTGTAGTCGTCAAGACTTAATCAACGTGGAATTACAGCACAGCACCGCCGTTACAGGCGACTTTCAAAGGACGCGCAACATACCGACAGGCATGTCCCGATCACCGGGGTCTACGATGGTTGTTATCGGCTCCGAGAAGCAGCGTAGAGAGAGGAAGCAGGCGGGGATGCCGGACGGGGCTGCTGACTAGCCTAAGGAAGCATCCACACAAACCACCGCTACCAAGCATCTTTCTCTCTAACGCCAGATCCATCGTTCACAAAATGGACGAATTGGAGCTACATAAGGCAGCTAACAAGTCCGTCAGGGTCTGCTGCATGATGTTAATAAC
>CAKAOH010039966.1:75272-180635 GCA_916701665.1 Sebastiscus tertius
AACCCACGCTAACACGGGGAGAACATGCAAACTCCACACAGAAGGGCCCCAAGCCGGATTCGAACCTGCAACCCTCTAGCTGTGAGGCACCAGTGCTAACCACCGCACCACCGTGCAGCCCCATGAATAAGAACACTTATTATAATTACATATACATTCTGTACATAATATCAGCTCTACATGACAGTGACATCTGTCTCATCTGTCATGAAATCGTAGAATCGTGCTACAGTGTACATTCTACCAGTTGTCGGTAGTTTTGAGCAGGTGGCGCGCCTCAGTGCTGCGGCTCTTCGCTTCCTAGTTTGGTGCTTATTTGTGTGAATGCTGGATTTGCTTGTTGAGTTTTGTCAGGCAAGGTTTGTGTGTAGTCGTCAAGACTTAATCAACGTGGAATTACAGCACAGCACCGCCGTTACAGGCGACTTTCAAAGGACGCGCAACATACCGACAGGCATGTCCCGATCACCGGGGTCTACGATGGTTGTTATCGGCTCCGAGAAGCAGCGTAGAGAGAGGAAGCAGGCGGGGATGCCGGACGGGGCTGCTGACTAGCCTAAGGAAGCATCCACACAAACCACCGCTACCAAGCATCTTTCTCTCTAACGCCAGATCCATCGTTCACAAAATGGACGAATTGGAGCTACATAAGGCAGCTAACAAGTCCGTCAGGGTCTGCTGCATGATGTTAATAACGGAGACCTGGCTTCACCCGCCGATACATGACGCTGCTGTGCTGCGGTACAGTAAGAGCAACGGGGGAGGACTCTGTATTTATGTGCATACTGGCTGGTGTACAAACAGCCGAATCACTGACAGTCACTGTTCCCCTGATTCAGAGGCTCTGTCAGTGATGTGTCGACCCTTCTATCTGCAGAGAGAGCCGACAGTAGTAATTATTACGGCTGTCTGTATTCCACCTGTGGATCTGTCTAATAAGCTACCTGATTTACAATTCAGTTCCTTTAATGTTATGTAGCAAGAGTGCACTTTACTTGAGTTCTGTTGATTAACTTTTGAAACCAATGTTCATTTTGGGATGGGATTTATGCAAAAGTCTAAACTCTTGTTGAATGTTCATACTTTGCAGAATTGTACACTTGATTAAAATCTGTTTGGCCTTAATGATCTGTTATTATTTTTCCTTATGTGTTATTAGCTTATAGGGCTGTATTTTTTAAATGGGGAAATTAGTTTGGTTGTAATGTTCAGTAACTTGCAAAATTGTCTTTAAAACCAGCATGAAAAAAATAAATTGTGAAAAGATCGTGGATTGTGATCCTGCCTGAAAAAAATCGGGATATAATATTTTTGCCATATCACCCCCCATTACTACACGGTAAGCCAATTTAAATAGAGTAAACATTTAGAATACGAAGGCTATGTGTTACTGATGTGTTACTGATGTTTTCCAAATTTGACCCTGTGCTCCATGGTGCAAAATCTGTTTATCATATTTTTGGTGAGAGACTAAATTGTTACTAATGTCATAGAATGAATGTGCTAGTGATTATTTATACATAGCCTACTAAGTACACTGCCCTACAAAGCTAAAAACACAGTAGCCTAACTGCAACTACAACTTACATATTTGAATCAAGACCTGAATCTGCCTTTTTCAGATGTTTATTATCAAAAATGTATTGTGTCATAGAAACGTATAAATTCTGTGACGGCATCTCTTTAAATTTGCTTTGACTGCTAAACAGAGCTAAAACAAACAAGTGCTAAAGGAAGAGAGCTATATTAAATGAAGCTAGCTCCTAGATGAAATAGCCACGACTAGCCTAGCTAAAGCTAAAACTAAATGTATCTATTCATTTTTCCCTTGCTGTTATCTGTCATTGAAAAAATAACTATTTTAATGAACAAACATATTGGTAATTCCATTTTTTATTCCATTTAATTAAATGATGCAGTAGCTAAATCCAGTTATGAAGAAGAAGAAAAAAACACATGCTAAAGGTAGCTAGCTTAGCAGACCTTTGACATTCATGCCATTTGGTGTGTTCAAGGTTCCTTTAAATTACATATTTAAATGTATGAAACTGTTAATTAATGTTCCATATTGATTTTGATGAAAGCTTATTACTGTAACAGTAGATGGAGAAGCAGACGTCTTGTAAAACAAAGATACAATCCTAAACTATGGCCTGTAAATAGGCGTAGCAGCGTTGCCAGGCGGGAAATGTTAAACTATCGTACCAGAAGCTTAAAATTATTGTATTTTGGGGAAAATGATCGTAGGCAAGTCATAATCACGAGAACAAATAGGTGTAAATGTGTAATTTTACAAAACATGTAGGCTATTTAAACGGCTTTTTGACAGGCCTCAAATTTACCCACATTATTTTCTTTTCTTATTTTTTTTAATGCCGGCTGACGTAGCTATGATGCGTGGAAAGGACTTATGTGTCCATAACTTCAGTTTTTGTAATAGCCTACTATTTTAAATTACAAGACAGCCCGACTGTAATCCTGTTCACATTCTACATGAAAACAGTTAAGGCCAGAAACTAAGCTAATTAAATAAAGAACTGGGCTTACTGAAGCATACAAAGCTATCTCTCATGCAAATTCTCTTCAGATGAGCGTTGAGCAGCAGTGATCGCGAGTCACGTTCATCAACATCATAGCCTACACCAATGATGATTGGCTGGAAAGAGGTCACATGAGAAGAGATGTGTAAACACAGACGTAGGATTCATCTGGAAATCAATTCAAATGAGCCAGCGCAGACTAAAACCAACTACTAACTGTAAGCGTCCCAAAATGGTCCAATTCTCGTACATTATGGCACTTTTGGCATTATTGATTGCACATCATTCAGAGGGCAAAATTATTGTACATCTGGCAACGTTGAGGCCTACACAACATGAAATGAAATCATATTAATAGATTCATTTCTTTCACTTGAGGGCTGTGGAACAAGCTGAACATACTTATTCTCGTCCAATGAAGTTGTTATGGCTAACATGTTAGCAAAGACTAGCCTATCCACACATACAGCAGACGCAGAGCAACATTAGCAGATCAGTGCAAATCAAACGGGCAAGAAAGCTGAAAGAACACATTTAGTTGGATAGAGACTGTGTTTTCCTCTTTTATTTCCGGAGGATTATCCAAAGGAAGAGTGTGGAATCTACATTTTTAGGTAGGCAAAAATTAAAACAATACGTTTTATCGCAAATTAATGTCATAGTAACGTGTTAACGCAACTTGTGATTTTTAATCTGTAGGTTTCCATTGGAACCAACCGTGTCATACTAGCTTATCATGAAGGAGGCTATATGTCCATTTTCAAAGGGGTCCCTTGACCTCTGACCTCCAGATCAGTGAATGTAAATGGGTTCTATGGGTACCCACGAGTCTCCCCTTTACAGACATGCCCACTTTATGATAATCACATGCAGTTTGGGGCAAGTCATAGTCAAGTCAGCACACTGACACACTGACAGCTGTTGTTGCCTGTTGGGCTGCAGTTTGCCATGTTATGATTGGAGCATATTGTTTTCTGCTAAATGCAGTACCTGTGAGGGTTTCTGGACAATATCTGTCATTGTTTTGTGTTGTTAATTGATTTCCAATAATAAATATATACATACATTTATATAAAGCATTATATTTGTCCACTCCCATGTTGATAAGAGTATTACATACTTGACTAATCTCCCTTTAAGGTACATTTTGAACAGATAACAAATTTGTGATTAATCACAATTAACTATGGACAACTATGAGATTAATCCCGATTAAAAATTTTGAGCGATTGACAGCTCTACCTAAAACCATTTTTTCTCAACTTTGAGGCTTCTGTATTTAGGTTACTGCTCTTTGCCTTGAAATAAATGAGAAGGCACAGCAAGATTATGACAGTTTTGGAAGACCATGTTGTCCATAATGAGACAATCCATGTGTTATTCTGCTTGTATTTAATAATGACACAAGTTATTTCACAATAGATAATATTTTAAAGACACTGACCTATGAAACGGAACTATTTGTCTATAAATTAAAGATGCTCAAGAAATGAGGAAACAGTCCGAGGCTATAAGAGGAACCAACCCATAAAACAGTCTCCCTACACAACTAGGACATAGAAATATCTCATAACATTTTTTTTGTCTTAACTCAGGTTAAAACTTTTTTTTTTAAACAGGTTTGCCATTCACAGATGGAAAAGGAATAAAATGATTTAATAAAAAAAAAGAAAAGAAAAGTACAATAACAATATCTGTACTGTTCATTGTGGGATTGTTCCCAGACAGTGTTTAGAGCAGCGAATGTCAGGCCTTTAATCAGCGGTATAATATCAACGGAGTTCAGCCAATTAGACATTTATTTATAGGAAAATGTTGTGGATGAAATCCCAGAGAGTCTAATAAAAACGCAATGTGAATTTCAGATGTTCATGCGAGAGGCTGAAAAACACACGGTCATCTCGACAGCTTCCAACGTTGGGTTCATTGATTTCGTGTTGACAGACAAAATGGCCGCCGTTAGGCTTTTATTTGCCTGTGACGGCACGTGTGTGTGTGTGTGTGTGTGTGTGTGTTCTGAGAGAAAGGAGACAGGCAAATAAAAAGCACTGAGAGGGAAGACGACCACCGGCAAAACAAGTTAACCTCGGCTGTAGAAACATAAACGTGGATTCCCAGTTGCACCCAACACGTGCACACACAAACACACACACACACACACACACGTGTGCATTTCTGATCTTTTTGTTTTATCTTGTTTTGTTGTCGTGAGTTTCATGACCTGACAAACAATCAATGACGAAACTTTGCATGACACTGCAGTATATCTAAGTACTGTACCTGTCAGGATCTAATTAGTGGAACGTGCAGTAACACCGGTTAACAAGAATGTAACAACGCCTGTTTGGGCTTTTACGTCATCAGCATTAATGACCTTTTACTGTAAACCAATGAACACTATAAATCAAATCAAAGACATGATGGATTCGGATCCTAGAATAAATCTAATTTCACTTAATTTTTCTTTTTTTGGGGGTATTTTCCATTAAAAAAAACAACTACATGCATCAATATTAACCTATGTTGTTGTCATGCATTCCAGCGAGGGGCAACTCCCTCACAGCAGTATGTCATGTATGCTTTGGATATTAGGGTGAGATGATGCACATACGCCCTCAATTAGAGAAATTAGCCAACACTTTGTTCATATTAGAAATGTTTCCGACTCCTGTCATCACAGATATTAATGCTTTTACCTTCATATAAATATTTCTTAATGTTCAGTCCTTTTGTGCTTGCCTTTGGAAGGATTTTTTATTTTTAATTTCCATATTTCATCTTGAAATTTAAAAAAAGCTAAAATAAGAGTACCTGGGTCTGCGTCAGGCCCAATTTGGCCGCCAGGTCGGCCCTCTCGGGCAGGGCGAGGTACTGGGTCTGCTGGAAGCGCTGGTTGAGGGCCTGGAGCTGCAGGCTGGAGTAAATGGTCCGAGGCTTCCTGATCTTCTTCCCCTTCCCATTCAGCCTCACCTCCCCGTTCTCGATCACCGTTGTTGGCTTCTCGTGTTCTAGAGGAGAGCAAAATTTGCGAGATGAATATCAACACAGGGATCTCTATGGGGACAGAATTTTCTCCTGAGCGTTACAGACACCGTCTCACAAAAGATCATTCGCAGTGATTCATTTTACATGTCCGTCAACAAGACACCCAACCCCTTTATGCTTGTGAAATGTTATGGAAGATACAAATTCGGTCCTGCTTTTTTAATATCTTTTACTTTTTTTTTTACTGACAAGTTTTGTGACTTATTTTAGCTTTGTTAAAAGGAAAGCTTGTGTAGGCTTTTTGTGCCTTGATCAGCATTTCTATCCCACAAAAAAAGCTAAGGAAAGTAAAATGTAGATATAAAAGTAAAAAACTGAAATTCATTCCTCTGGTGGAGTGTAAACAGCAACACATTCAGCGCTTATTTCACAGAAAATGTGTATGTCTGCATTTAAAAAATAGACCATGTATAGGCTCAACCATTTGTTATTACAGTAAAGTAATTTAACCTGACCTTAACCATTCACAATTTAGCCACAAAATGTGGAAAGAAAATTGTGGCAGCAGCAGTGGACTAAAATATGAATTTGCAATGATGTTTCAAAAGAAAAAGGTTTTTCAATTTGTAATATTGTGTGCTACAAAATAATTCTGTGAGAACATTAGGGCTGAATGCATGTAGCCAAAATCTTCTATCACGATACAGGTCATTTCATATTTTGATAACGATATATATCGCAATATATCATATAGTTTTCTGGTTATTCAATAAATAAATAGTCTGTATGAAAGAACCACATGGTAAAGCCTATTTTTGTTTACTCCAGTGTGAATTAAATACTTGACAAACTAAAAGTATTGAGTGTTTTCTCATTTTAAGAACTTGAGTGCAAAATGAACGTAGTGAAATTATAGAGAAAAAAAATACATAAATATAGGTCCAGCCTATATCACAATATATAGAAAAATAAATATGGTAGACATTTTTATATGGTTTTGACGATATATATCGTCATATTGCCCAGCCCTAGAGAGCATATGTTGGTGGATTTACCATAAGACCAGACTGCTATGAACTTTTCAGTTCTATTCAGTTTTATGAATATAGTACAATGAGAGAAATGACTATATGATAATGGATGCAGGTAAAAAAGATGAATCCTCTTTGTCCTCTCCATAGCAGTCTGGTTTATGTGCAGCTTTTTTTCATTTTAGTTTTTTTTTTTCGAGATAGCTAAACAACTGTGTATGTTCGCCCACGCTGATCTTTGTTATGACATGAGCTTATAGCCTGCAGTGGCAGGAGAGAACAGCTGTGGACAAGCCGAGGCCCCACAAGACGCTCGGATCCTGTAACTGAGCCGCCGCTCAGGCAGCCGGGAGGGACGGCAGCGCCGCGCTGAAGTGCATCAACACCGGAGGAGAGAAGGGCAACTTCGAGATGGACACTTTTTTAAAAGAAAACTTAGAAGAGGGTGTACATTTCCAACAGGCACAATTTGTGTTTTGTTGGCTTTATTGTTTGGGGTCCCAACGGCTACACTGCTGTATGTGTAAAAATAATAATAAGATTGTACAATATTTCGCCCTTTTAAATGTTTTTTTTTTTCTATTTGTAACCTTATTAAGACCCGATATGTCGAAACATATTGAAGTGGTGACCCCTTGAGAGAAAATGCAGAGTTAACCATAAGGCATTGTTAGTACACCAAAATAAGGGTCATGTTTCTATGTTATACGGGTTATGTGTGAACAAATATATAGTATTATATACAGCAGGGGTTCTCAAACTTTATAAGGCCAGGGACCCCTTACAGGGGAGAACATTTTCCAAGGACCCCCTCTTAATCATAACACTGATTAAGCATATGCTTGCTACGATTTGTACTCTTAGATACTATTGGAACTATTTGTATTCTAAAACTTTTTAACGTAAAGACCTGTTTGATAGTGATAAACAGAAACACATTTTGAATCATGTTAAGATAAGATGAGATAATCCTTTATTAGTCCCACAGCGGGGACATTTGCAATGTTATTGAATGTTAATACCACTTTTAAAAAAATACTTTTAAACAGAGGGTGATTTTATTCAAATTGTATTTGGACTCAACTTGACAGCATTTATAGCCTACATTTCAGTAAGTAAGTAGGTAATTGATCTTAAAAGCATTCAGAAAATTCAGAACAGTAGCAAGACTGACGTAGTCCTAATAAATCCAGATATTTAAACTTACCAGTCTAAAGCTGACTTTCAGTAAAATAATGAACTTATTGCTGCGTGTCACAATCCTATCAGAGTTTCTATGGGCCCAAAGCTAACGTTGGTGGGAGTAATGGACACAATACGCTTGTTTAATTGGCGCAAATGGTCCCCATGCAGGTATGCACCTTTTAATGATATAGCACAATTTTATAGCAAATTATTTTTCGGTCCCCCGCCTCCCCCCCCTCCACCCCCACAGAGTGCCACAGACTCCACTCTGAGAATCACCAACATACAGTATGTTATACCAGAGGTGACGTTACTTATGTTGGAGGTCAGTTGGACATCGGAGAGTTCTGACTCCCAGTTTGACCTCATATGAACAAACTGTTATAAAACTCCCAATAAGTGACATTTAATTAGACTTATTTGGGAATTGGGAGCGCTGGTGTACGGTCAACACCAGTCACAGAGAATATAAAAATCCATTGTATTTAACCCTGTTTCACTGCTGACAGAAGTATTGCGTCATTTTCTGTCATTCTAAAATATGTCATCAGTTCAAAATTATGTTTATAATCAATTTTCATAAGTGTGAAATAAAGGTGATAAAGAAAAATTAAGTGTGTTTCTTGAGCTGGTGTGTTTTATTTATAGTAACATCACTATTTATATATCATGTAGAGTAGAAAGTGCTAATGTGGGGCTTTTTTTTCACCTAGTATCTCATTTATATCTGTAGATCATAAAATGTTTTGACAGAAATTTAAATTTAAATTGAATTATCAATATGTTCAATGATTTACAGGCGTACACAGAAGTTCAATGAAAACGGCACAAATTCGAGTTGGGATGAAATCACTTTACATTTAAATAGACTGTATTATAGTTTAATTTCTTACATTTTGTCTGCAGTATTTATATTTAGAAATAGTGAAACACTATTTTTTTTTAACAAACTTGAATTCTTCTATAATTATACTTAGAGTAATTATAGTAATTTGTTAATTTGTATTGGCACCTTTGACGTTTGATTTTTCTTATACTATTATTACTATACCATTTGAAATTGACAAAATTAGAAGTCAGACTTATAGCTGAGTTGAAAAACGGATACCATGCATGTGGAGTAGAAGAAGAAGAAAGAGACAGTTTTGACAGAAAAACCAAGATGTGTTTGTGGTCAAGTATTTCTTTTATATTCTTTAATTGAATGTGTATATAAGGACCTGTATAATCATTAGTAGGTGATCAGACTCTCCATCTATTAACAATAATGTAACATATATGACGATTGACAAGCAGCCACTTCACGATGCAGTACGGTGCAGATTGCTCTTCATTACCAAATATCAGAGCAATGAGGGATCTTATTAAATGAGTGGATCATATAAAATTTATATTTTTGCATTGAAGCAGTGTCACTTGTTTTTAAAGACATAAGCTATCAGATACAACAGCTACTGTCTACAGTGTTTATTTCAAGTGGTCGGCAGTGAATTTGCTTTAAGCCATAATTATCCCTAACGGGCCTTGTAGATCAGGGTTTTATAAATATGACAACCAAAAAATGAAAGTTAAAAAAATATATATATTTTTTTTTTTAATTGATTATTAAAGTTGTGGTATTTTATTTTGAAAGAAATAAAAATCTATAAAACACAGGAAATATTTTTGGTTCAATTAACATTTAGTTTTAATCGAATTAACAATTATTTCTGGTAATCTTGTCCGATTTGAAAGGGGTAATGGACATACTATTATTATTATTAGTAGTAGTATTATTAGTATTGCAGGCCTCTCGACGTGTGCGCAGGCAGCAGAGACCGGGTGGATGTTCTCTATGTTGTTTGGGAGCTGATGAGCTGAGGGTTGGGGTTTGGAGAGGCTGCAGCTTACCACAGGCCCGGTGTCGGCTGCTTCTTGTGGACAGTCCCACAGTCTGAGCGGGCCTTAAACTCATCTCCCGTCCAACCCCAAAGTACACTGAACATGACGCTGTGGCCGATCTGTGTGGGGAGCACATTATTGTGCTCCATGTGGTTCATTTTTATGTTTTTTTTTTTTTTTTTTTTTTTTTACATTGACCAAAATGAAACATCTGTGAAGAATAAAATTCTCCCCCCCTAAGATTTCCCTTAAATGATATCGTGTTGCATTTAATTCCCTCTTTGACTGTAGGCTACAAGCGACATCATTTGGACTTGGGCCGTTACATTGTTATTTTATTCAAGACGACACAATGAATCACGAATGAAAAAGATATACTTTTAAGCACGAGGGGCTCATTAATAATCTAATAAGTCACGACCCAATTAAACAAAAGCTTTTGATTGGCTAAGAGCTATTTCTTTTCTTTTTGGACTTTTCTTAATTAAATTAGCGATGCTAATGCCATTGTGAGGCCCATGGTGAATATTTAGTGACAAGAGCAACACTGAACATGCAGAGGAACAGTAGAGACATGAATATGTTTGACTAAATATGTCCCGTGCAGACTCACCTGCCTCCTCCAGCCTGGTGTGTCCCAGCGCACCCCCGTGCCCCCCGTGCTGATAGGGCAGGTAAGCTCCGGGGTGGTGCGCGCTCACGGTACCGTGGTAGGGAGGGTAGCCGAGCGGGCGACCGTACGAGGACGCCCCGGAGGAGAAGGGCCCGTCGTGCTGCGACGCGCCGACGGCATGCAGCCCGTGGACTGGGTAGTGGTTGTGTGCCAGGCCGGGGGACGGCTGCTGGTGGCCCGGGTAGCCGTGGCCGCCGAACTCCAGAAACGCCGACTTGGACGGGTCAGGCGGGACCAGAGAGTCCGATAGAGAGCTCATAGTCATCATTGGGCTGAGGGCCGGTGGTGTGGCGGGAAATCAGACGTGTCGGCTACGACGTCCGGACCGGGGTCATCATGAAGGAACCCACCATCAATAAGTTCAACAGCTCCAGACACTTTCACAGAAGAGTTTCAGCTCCGATAAAACAACAGCGGCTTATTAAATATGTAATTTATCTTCTATTAAATAAATGTAATTAAATAAAGCGGCTGTTGGTGAGTTTGCCCTCCGCTACATCCCCCAGCTCAGCGGTCCGGACACACCATAGAGACGGACTAGAGATGGGCTATACGGGCTGGACGGACTAGACGAGCACCAAGACACACCGGATCAAATAAACACCAACTTCCGACCAAAAAAAAAGGCTGAATTTAATATAAATATATATATATATATGTATATATATATCCTTGGACTCGGTAATTGTCCGTCTTCTATCCTCCAGAACAAGCAGCCGGGTGCTGGTCTGGTCCCGTGTTGTGTAGTGTAGTGAGGAGGCGTTAGAGAGCAGCGGAGTGTGTGTGATCCTCCTCTTCCTCCTCTTCCTCACAGCACTGTGCGCCTGCACGCTGCACCCTCTGCCTCCACTCAGCTCGAGCAGCGCGCTCATTGGCTGCCGCGCCTAGCCTTGTCACGCTACTCACAATGAGCGCGAGCGGTGGACAGGCGTGGAGGACAGAGGGGACAGGACAGAGGGACAGCAGAGACAGAGGGACAGCAGGGACAGAGGGACAGCAGAGACAGAGGGACAGCAGCAGAGCCGGTTGAACCGTTCTAATAGGATTCAGCACGAGTTCAATTGTGGACATTAATATCTACATTCACTGACCGTCGGATTATTAATTTCAATAACTGACTCACTGACTAAATAGATTAAACGATACATAAATAATCATAATAATAAAAACATGATTGAAATAATGTAAAGGCTGCTAAGTGCTAGACCGTTAGTGCTTCACCTCTTGTTACATTAATACATTTATTGGCAACAGTTATTTCATGTATGAGGAGGTGAAGGACTGCTGGGGGCCGTTGATTCTGCGTCATTATACCACAAATAAATAAATGGGTCTAAAGGCGCTCTTAAGGTCAGGAGATCTGACTATACAATATTTTCTCGCGTAAAACAAATAAAAATAAATATAATTTTGCCGTCATATGTGATAAACAGACAGTAGACTGCAAGAATATCTATTTAGAAATCAACCATGCATGATTTCATAAAAAAAACAAAAAACGCTTGGCTCATGAAACGCAGCGCTTTCCAAAATCAAATTCTCTCTGCTTGCCAAAGGCAAAATAAGGCGGATCAGACCAAAGTCTCTTCATAAGCTGCTGTTGAAAGGCCGCAGACCTTATTATCCGAATTATATTTTATTGAACACACACTTAGACTCCATTAAAAAAAAAAAAAACTGTCTTATTGTTCTATTTATATCTCTTTTATTTTTCTTTCTTTTTTTGTGTTCAAAATGAAAAATTAAACTGTCTGAAAACCTAATCGAGATCAACGTGGTTTTATACCAACGGAAGAAGTAGCCGAGTACAATACACACGCATACACACACACACACACACACTGAGGGCACCGCCTGTGGTCCCACATGAGGGACAATTACAACAAACATCGTCCTTCGAGAGAAACTTGTGATTTTGTCAGAGGCTCGGGCGCTGTAATTTCTCTCAGCTCGGTCATTATAGGACTCATCTGCGGTGGAAATCCCGAACTGAGGCCTGCTTTCAAATTAAACCTCAGCATTAACCCGCCACAGAGACAGACAATAATGTGGGATGAAGTTATCTCAGTGGAAATATTAGATAAAAAAATATATATTTTTCATTTTATTTGTTCACATAATTTAGTAGGGTGTAGGCTATAAATGGGGTTTATTTTTTTTAGTTTTATTAGACCATATTAGGTTTATTATAGTCCAAGATGTATACAGGCCATATGGTACTAAATATAACAGAGAATAACTGAAATTTTATAATTGAGTCTTCTGTGTAGCATCAGCTATAGCTATTATCAGACCAGATTCCCTTTAGTTTTGGTCACATTTACTGACATGAATGTAAGGAAATCACTACAATTATCTGACCTCTAAAAGTTAAGTGGAGTCCCATCATGGAGTCAGACTGTTGTTGTGGGAATACTGCTGCTCAATACACTAAGTAGCTACAAAAAGCCATTTGTTGTACTTTAGTGCAATTTTGAGGAGGAGTACTCCATACTCTATACTTCACTAATTTTCAGAAGGAAATATTCCAGTTCCACCAAAGAGGCAAAAATATCTAATATATTACAAAAAAGCAACGTTTAGAGAGAGAGAAAAAAATGAATAGAAATGTGTTTGGCAAGTTTCTTCTTCTTTAATCATCTCACTGCCCCCACAGATTTATCTTGTGACCTTCAAAGAGGGCCTGGCCCCTATTGATAACCACTGGACTAAACTAAACTAGCTGCACTTCACCCAGCTACAGCAGTTAAACTGCTGTTTACACTAGGGATGCACCAGTCCTGATACAGATACGGTACACGGTCTCTGGGTGGCCGATACCGAGCACCTATCCGATGTCAGTGTTAAATTAATAAACTGTATGCTTCACTGTGTGGAAGTGACTGCTTAAGCATTGCTTTTCCTAATTTCATAAAATAAAATGTAACAAATAAATACATAGATATAAATTTACTGAATTGTTATTTATTATTGAAATACTAAATCATACACTAGCAACTTGGTAAAAAAAATCTCCAAAATTAACCAGAATTAAAATTCAAGTGTCAATGCAGCAACAAATTGGTCGAAACCTGAACAGAAATGAAATTCCAGGATATAATGTGTATAGTGGGCTCTATAAACATAGAAATGAACTGAATAGATCGGCCCCATTGTCACCGATACCCGATCCAGCTATGAGTCAGTATCAACCCAATATCCGATCTGGTATCAGTGCATCCACACATGAATGCATCCTTAACAATCTAATACTGTCTGATAAAATAATACATCAGTCACAGCTGACATTTTTTTTATATATTGTGTATACTTTTACTTTTTTATGCTTCAACTACATTTAGCTGATAATACTTTTCTATTTAAGTAGTGTTTTGAAAGCAGGACGTTTACTTATAATGAAGTATTTTTAATGTGTTGTACTGGTACTTTAACTTAAAGGGGAACTACGCCCATGACGCCCACAATTCATACATGTTATTTCTATGGTCTAAGACAGTCCAAAAATATTAGTAAACATGAACAAGTCTCTCCCAAATCCCAAAATGTTCCCATATGTAACCCACTCCTGGGTGAGTACACCTCCCTCTTGGTTCGAAGGAGCTGCGTTTTAAGTGCAATAACCATGAACACAACAACACTGAATTTAAGTGTATTCTCTAAACTGCAACTTTTTGTTTGCCTATAAATAGTAAAACTAATGCAACATTTACATGGATATGAAAAATAAAAACTGGGCCCTTTAAACCAAAGAAAACTGTCCATTAAAGGGGAACTATGGTCATTTTCAAAATTCCTATATGTTATTCCTATGGTCTAAGACAGTCCAAAAAATATTAGTAAACATTAACAACTCTCTCCCAAATCCAAAAAAAGAGGGCTAAAATTCAACTCGTGATGTCATCGGGTATAAAGTGTGGAACTGCAATGAATTGGGGAAGATGTTAACAGATGACACTGAGAGCGCTCAGGGGAATGTTCTGAGTAGATGGGAACATTTTCTGTTTCTCAACTGAGAACACTAAAATAGAATAAAGCTCATTTGGGTATAAAAAAGAAAACAAATATTCAATGTCTTCCATTCATTGTCTACGGAGCAGCTCCAGACTTTATACTTGATGAGATCACAAGTTTAAGACTTACTTCTCTGGTTTCTGGCTTTGAGAGAGAGCAGCTCAAGTTCACTAATATTGTTTGAACTTTACCAGACCATGGAAAAAAATAGCTCAGTTGCACAGCAGTGCCTGAAATAGTCACAGAATTTAATGTATTGATTCGTGTACATAGACACGAATTTTAAATTTTTTCGTGATGGTAGAATGAAATCAATACGTATGTAATCCTTGTATATGTCAACGGGGAAATATAGAGAGTGGCGAACGCTGTGTAGGGAGGAGGTCGAGGTGGATGGGTGGGTCAAAAAATACAAGACTTTTGCCCAGGACACCGGTGTTTGTGTTCTGTGTGAAGTCAAAGTTGATTTATTTGTCACGCAACTTCCATGCTGAAGTTATTCCAGAGTTATTTTAACCCAAACCGCGATCTTTTCCTAAACCTAACTAAGTAGTTTTGTTGCTTAAACCTAACCAAGTTGATCTTTTCCTAAACCTAACTAAGTAGTTTGTTGCCTAAGCCTAACCAAGTCGACCTTTTCCTAAACCTAACTAAGTAGTTTTGTTGCCTAAACCTAACCAAGTCGATCTTTTCCTTAGCCTAATTAAGTAGCTTGTTGCCTAAGCCTAACCAAGTCGATCTATTCCTAAACCTAACTAAGTAGCTTGTTGCCTAAGCCTAACCAAGTCGATATTTTCCTAAACCTTAACTAAGTTGTTTTGTTTGCTTAAGCCTAACCAAGTCAATCTTTTCCTAAACCTTAACTAAGTAGTTTTGTTGCCTAAACCTAACCAAGTCGATCTTTTCCTTAGCCTAACTAAGTAGCTTGTTGCCTAAGCCTAACCAAGTCGATCTATTCCTAAACCTTAACTAAGTGGTTTGTTGCCTGAGCCTGACCAAGTGGATCTATTCCTAAACCATAACTAAGAGGTTTTG
Organism: Sebastiscus tertius; assembly: GCA_916701665.1. Taxonomy (NCBI): domain Eukaryota; kingdom Metazoa; phylum Chordata; class Actinopteri; order Perciformes; family Sebastidae; genus Sebastiscus; species Sebastiscus tertius. Next base: position 90,614 of record CAKAOH010039966.1, read on the forward strand.
TTGCCTGAACCTGACCAAGTGGATCTATTCCTAAACCATAACTAAGAGGTTTTGTTGCCTAAGCCTGACCAAGTGGATCTTTTCCTTAGCCTAACTAAATAGTTTGTTGCCTAAGCATGACCAAGTTGATCTATTCCTAAACCTTAACTAAGTAGTTTTATTTTAAAAAGACTGGGGCGGAAATTGACATGTGCGTCACATGTTTCTGGACATTCGTAGGAAAGAAGGTTGTGCTGATCGTTACAAAAAAAAGGGAAATTCGTGTCTATGTACACGAATCAAATAGATTACATTTCGTGACTATTTCACGAACTCCCGTGAGACTGTGTTGAAATAACATATTGAAATTCTTAATTTAGGTGTTGTTCCTCTTTAAGTAAAGGCTCTCTCTTGCATCACTACTTCTGAAGGGTTTCATCCTACCAGCTGGAGGTAAAAGGCTATACGGACCTTTTTTAGACGGGCCCTGACTCCCAGGCCTGCGGGTCCCTCTTTAGTCACTAATCTTGGTTTTGACAGGACTCTTTGAAGGCTCTGCCGTCACTCTGAACTGCAACACAAACACACACAGAAAATGAAAAAGAAGAAGAGATCGATGAGATTTTATTTTCTAAAATGCAGATTTTTAAATGCCAACAAAGCAGAAGTGAATGTGGAGTTTGATTGAATCAATGAATGTCAACTACATCAGCGTTAAGTTGTGTAGCTTCGACAGCCAACTGGAAAAGACAATAATTTGAACATACTGTGGACAAAGAGAGACAGAGACAGACAGACAGACAGAGAGATGTTTTGGCATGTTTCTTCCTGGTTTCTCTTCTCCTGCCTCTAGGATCCGGCTTTATTATACCAACAGGCTGATGTGTGGAGAGTTCTTACACATCCCAGCCTGCGCTCCTGCTTTCATCTACGGCCAACATTCCTCCTCCTCCCTGATTTCACCTCTGCAAGCGCCGGGCACACCCTCCTCGCCGCGTCGATGCTGTTATTTAGTGGCACAATCTTGCTAAGTTGTCAAATTTTCTTTTTGTTTTGTTTTTTTCACACAGACTGAAAAAGACGAAAGCGGTCAGTTAGCAAGGCTGGAGAGAATTATTGCTATCTTAAAACTCAATTGTGCAAGTCTGAAAATTGAGGGTTCTCTGTAGCGTTTACGCAGAGGGGTTCAAAGTATGCAACAGTTTCCAAATTGACTTCAATCTTAGACTCCCAAAAGAGTACTTGACCTGGAATATAAAATGGAATTATCCTTCTTATCATTTCTTAACACAAGCAATCGCAAGACTTCATAGAATTTTTGTCACATTTAACATAAAGGTGGTCAGTGGTTGTACGTTTTGATGTTATTTTGGCTGCTAGATGAATTGATAAGCGAGGTACAGCGCTAACACCTCTGACTCAACAAGGCTAATGACTTTCATTCAAACAACCAAGCTGATTTGTTGGCCTGCGGGGAGGCAATTTGTCATCCGGTGTCAAGGGGAGATGAGTTACTGTCCGACAGCAAGAGATGGAGCTCATGCACAGAAGCTTGTGGGAACACGTGCAGGTCAGATTACACCTTCGGGGAGAAAGAAAGAGAAGATGAGGGAGGGATGGAGGAGGAAGAGGAGGAGGAGGAGAAGACATGTAGGCGTGGGAGTTTAAAATTATTTTTCAGAATTTATTTTAGATAAAAGTTGTCCTTGGTTTGTAATAAACTTTGAGCAAAAGATGTGACAGAAAACTACACGTTGATGCGTAGCCAAAGCCTGATATATATTATTCTTCTGTGCCATAGAGCTCCATTGTTGTCCAAAAACTATTAAACACACCAAAGAGCCAAACTGTTGCACTGGCTGACATGTTCCTTCATCACCATCAACATACATAGTTTATTTTGACTCAATCCCACATATATTGTATGCTGTGTATGCACATCGTGCCTAGCTTTATTGGGAAATCATTTGACCTTTTTAAAAATTAAAAAAAAAAAATATATATATATATTTGACCTGCGTCTTTTCATGATAATTAATGGCAATAAAAAAATACATCCTTGTCCTATCAGAGCGTATGGAATGCCTGGCCCTCTTTCCTCGCCGTTCATCCTACAACCTGATATCATGCCAAATCGTGTAATAGACCACCAGAGGATAACGTGTCAGTGTCTCGTTTTGCCTTGCTGAGACGTGAATAGTAAACACCTGTATTAACATGCAGTACCAGCAGGGGGGAAACAAAACCACAGACTTAGGATCAGGCAAGAAAACCACTTAGTTAGGGTAAGGCGTGACAAACGTCATGACAAACACCGTGACAAACACCATGACAAACATGATGCGTCACGTCGCGTGACGAACGTCGTGTGATGAACGTCGCGTGACGAACGTCGCGTGACAAACGTCACATCATAACACTGCACCTTCATGCAGGTATGTAATATTCACGCATCGGCGGGGTAAAACATGACACTGACACCCTTTCTTCTGGTGGACAGGCAGGTCTAGTACACGCTTTGCCGTGAGACTGGGCTGCATCCTATAGCCGATTGGATTAAACCTCACAATGGGCCTCATGCAGCAACAATCTCTTAAATTCTCTTATATTTTCTCTTAATTTCTGTTAAGAGAAAAAAATGAGAGAGGTCAACTACATATAAGAGGTGTAATATGCAGGAAAAAAAAAACAATCAATAGACTGATACAAACATAATCTATCTAAATCATCAGTTATGCCCCACTAGAGGTGTGTGGTGCTGTCTGTATCAGAGACGATACATGCCCTCTGCCTGGATTTTCTCTTTTCTTCTTATTTTATTTTGCTGTGCTTGGTACTCTTCTGGGTGTCAGCAAACAGCCTTTAGGCCCAACGTGGGGGTGCAACCCCCAGCCATTAACAACGCACAGGCTGTGCAGCCTGTTCAGGTCATCACCGCTGTGTTACGCCACTCAGCTTCTGGTGTGGGTGTGTTTATTTGTGCTTTAGAAACAATCGGAATATAACGTATCATTTTTCTCTAACACCGTTCCCTCTCTTCATTCACTCTATAGCTCACTCCACCATCGCTGCTGTCTCTCTCCCTTGCTCACTAGTTGAGCAGAGCAGGAGGGGCTAACTTTGTGTTTAGAAAAAGCAACCAACAACTGTAACATATTAAACCTTTAACCCAGTGGGCAACCTCCGGTTCTGAGAAGTGAAGCCAATGCAGAAGTGTCTTAAACCTGCATTCTTTCTAATATCCAGCAGGGGGCGACTCCTCTAGTTGCTAAAAGAAGTCTGATTGTATAGAAGTCTCTGAGAAAATGAGCCTACTTCTCACTTGATTTATTACCTCAGTAAACATTGTAAACATGAGTTTATGGTCTCAATCTCTAGTTTCAAGTCTTCTTCAATACAGCATGATGTTCATTTAGTAAATTATGGTCCCATTTAGAGTCAGATAGACCATAAAGCAGGGGAGGCTTTAGGGCGTGGCCACCTTGTGATTGACAGGTCGCTACCATGGCGTTGTACGGTCTGGATGTTGTCTGTGTTTTAATTTTACAACTTTACCCTAACTGTAACCCTTTCCCGGTGTGTTTTCAGCTCACGAAAGTCAATATTAACATTTTGGTCACCTAAAATTGTCTTATTCAGCATTCGCTTGTACTTAGCTCCACCCTATCGTGTCACTTCTGGTTGAAAAAGCCAAGATGGCGACGGCCAAAATCCAAGATGGCGACAGACAAAATGCTGAGCTTGAGGCATCAAAACGGCAATCCACAAACTCAATGGATCACGTCATGGTGACTATGTCCACATCTTTTATACAGTCTATGCTTTAACCATCCAAATCTGCTCTAACCTACAGTAGGTGTCCTGAATGATGAGTCCCACTTGATCATAAATTGAAGGCGTGTTAAAGGAAAATCAAAAAAGCATCGAAGAGTACTATGTACGCCATTTAGAAGCTAAACGCACGCAATATCACACAAGGGGTTTTATACTCTTAATTGGGATCAATGGACAAATATTATTTTTTTAGCCCACAAATTTAATAATCCCATCATTTTAATTACTAAAACATATAATAATCTACATCAGATTATATGATATTCATGTGTTTTTTTTATGTTCCTCGAATTTAAAACTTATGTTTCCTTGCATCAGATGAACAATTTGTGGACTGTGAAAACAAGATGTTTTTTTTCTTATCTTGGTAAGAGTGCTCTCGCGAGAGAAGAGCAAAAATAAGAAAACATTGGTGAATAACAGAAATCAATGGGTACCAATGAAATATGAACAATTTGTGGATATGAACAAAAATAGGAGGAAATTTGTTCTTCTATCGTTTCCTGCATGATTCCAAATGTTCAGTCTCTGCTATATAATAAGATCATTGAAAATGTTGAACATTATCACGGAACCAGAAGGTACAAGATTTGAACAAAGAACCTAATATAATATATGGTCCATCTTACAGGTCCCATATTGTAAAAAGTGAGATTTTCATGTCTTTTATATTATAAAGCAGGTTTAAGTGCTATATAAATACTGTTAAACTATTAAAACGCTCATTATAACGAGAAATACACACAGCCTGTATTCAGAAATTGTGCGTTTGAAACAAGCCGTTAGGATTTGTTCATTTGTGATGTCACAAATATACAATATTTATAGATCATCACATGGTTTTAAACGTAAACATTCTAAATGTGTCCCAGTTTACTTCCTGTTGCAGTGAATGTAAATAACATCAGCTGACAGGAAGTAAACATGGACCCAAACTGTTGCCTAGCAATGCAATTCTGTTGCAATTCTGTTGCAATTCTGTTGAAATGCACTAAAATGGAGTGTTTAAGACAGAGGGTAAATACAGGTATATTCAGGCAGACCATATGAGGAAAATAAAGTGTTTTTTGAACATTACAGCATGTAAACATGTTCTAATAGAAACATAAAATACAAGTATGAACCTGAAAATGAGCACGATATGGGATCTTTAATGTTGCATTATTATTTTTTGGCCACTTGTGCACCAGAACAAGCTTTAAACACAACATTGACATATTATGTCCTCATAGATTTGTTGTGCCAAATGTGTTTCCCAACACTTGCCTATTTCTACATCCTGAAAACACAGAACAACATTAGCATTCAGAGTTGTTTTATATGGCCACTTGGCAAATGGAAGTCCAATATTCAGCAGCTAAATGCTCCACTATGTTCACCAGGTAGTCTATAACTTGTGTTCGTGTACAGTTAGTACAGTAGTTTAAGAACTGCATGCTGCTGCTTGAAACAGGTTGATGAGAGTGGTGAAAGTGAACCACAACAGTAAAATCGTGGGCCGTAAAACCAAAGCAATGAGCTGAAAAAGATTGTAGATGAAACAACTCAGTTATATTTGTCATATTTATCTTCTTCTCCTTTCTTTTCTCTTCACCTCCTCCCTTTTTTTCCCACTAATGCCCAGTTCAGACTACATGATGTCAGCCTGATTATAGCCCGACACGGCTGTCATAGGGGATCGGGAACGATAAATGAGTGTTGTGTGCGAAAATCGATCCTCTTATCTCGTGTAGTGTGTCATAGTACACGACAACCGATGCCACATCTGGGACGCCCCATGACACCCCGAGGAAAAGTCTAGCCTGTCAGAATTTTTCGTCTTGACACGCCTAGTGTGACATCTCCAACGACGTGTTCCTTTGTGTTGACCGATCAGGTGCTCTCTCCAGAGCGCAGTCGCAGTCAGGTCACTTGGTAATAAACAAACATGGAGAAAAGGAGGAGGGATGGCGAGTTTGCTGCTGTCAGGTGGCACAACCAAACTGACAAAAATTCATTGAGTTGTACTTACTTACTCTCTGTGCCACCCAGGAGCGCATCAACAACCGTTTTTTCTTTTCTTTTTCTTTTCGCAACACAAGACCGCCAGCATCACACACAACGCTTCTGTCGCCATGATTGACAGTTGCTTCAACCGCCTCCCCGATGACATCTGAACTCGCGCATGATGGTGGAATACGACGGGCCATGATTGGTCGTGATCATACGTGTACAGTAGTGTCACCAGTCACCCGATTGAGACACTGCAAGAGTTTATGGCGCTGTGATCGTTAGATCTGACATGGTGACCATCGTCAAAGACAAAAATATCGTGTAGTCTGATCCCGGCATTAGGTTCAAATTATTCATAATTCTCAGGCATTCCAAGCACCAGTCCAACATGTGTTATCTACTGTAGTAATATTACGGCATCAAATATTCAAGACAGGTCGCGACAAGATGACGACGAAGGTCAGATGAGGAAGGGTAACAAATGTAAAAGGTTACACCCACCTTAACTGAGATTACCAAGCTTTTAGAGTTTGGATTTTGGAAATTGATTCACAAAAAAAAATTGCAACAACTACTTCTCTTTGTTGAAATAGTGCAGTGCCCATTAGGAGCATGTGTGCATGTGTGGAACGGGCCGATTGCTTGGCTCCCGGAAGTGCTGCTTGCAGCGTTGTTGAGAAGTGGCTGCTTCCATCCGCCAAGTGTGAAGTTGATTGGATGAACAGTTCTCTAGTTCTGAGAAGGACAGTCATACATACTGTACGTATAAAGACAGAGATTCCTTCCTTTATAGTTAGATGATGCTGCTACAAGTGCCACAATTTACCCAAATGGCACCAAATTTGCCATGGTCACTCAAACATCATATCTACACATGTCCACCAAATGTTTTTGCAACAATACAATACCCTGCCCACAGCATTTGAGTTAACTTTGAGGGCCAGCTATAGTAAACCTGTATGGAACATCAACAATCCAAAAAAGGAACTTTTTCCAGCTTGGTCCGGAGATGTTCTGTACCAAATTTGGTGACGATTGCTCAAAATCCGTAGGAGTAGCAAAAAGTCAGATTTGGACACAATTAAAAATGATGTAAAATCGATCTAGATGCAAATGGACATGGCTGATATGGATAGATTCATCTGGACCCACAGAATCCGTTTTGTTTCTGAGAATTGAGGTTCATAAGTTACAGGCCAAAAGTTAAAAGCCACTATCTGGTCAAACTGCACTCCCTTTGGTCCCCAGCAATACACCTGCCAAGTGTGAAGTAGAACGGATGAATGGATCTTGAGATATGCGAAGGACATACAGACAGACAGACATAAAGACAGAGGCTGTATTCGAAACCGCCTACTACATACTACTGACGAATATACAGTACATACTGCATACTGCGTTCCTCAGTAGTATGCAGTGTGCAATGGTTAAAGCGATGTAGCAGTATGCTAGATGTGGCTTTAGCCTTTAAACCAGCTCTTAAAGCACTGGACAAAAAAAAAAGAACCACTGTAATGTTCTTGAAAAATACAGATTAGATGTAGTTGTTTATGTTCTGCTTGTTTACTTTATAAGATACTGCAGGTTTAAACAATTTATTCTAACAACTCATAATGAAGTGAGACAAACAGGATCATCAACGAGGAGAGACGGGAAATATAAAATATTGATCCACAACATTGCTCTCAGTTCCAGGAACTAAACAGTGAACTGATCTCCTCCAGATATCAGAGGAATGTTAAAAAGAGCCATGTTGTCTCAGCAGGAATCTCTCTGCTCCGTCAGAGGAGGCTCTTTACCTCTCCTCTTCTCTCTCCTCTTCTCTCTCTTCTCTCTCCTCTTCTCTCTCCTCTTCTCTCACCTCTTCTCTCTCCTCTTCCCTCGCCATTCTGCTGCTCTGTAGCCGGTCTGTAAGCAGGCTCTAGCTAGCTGTCACGGCAGTTTGTGGAGCTTCTAAACTCCGAAAACGTTGGAGCAAATGTTTGATTCGCCATCTAATATTGTAAAACTGTAAACATTAAAAATCTACACAGTTGATTTCTTGCCTCAAACATTTTCAGAAGTGAATTTAGTGACGAAAAATGTAAAAAACGAGCCGTTTTTGGCTTCTGTTGTTGTAGTGTAACCATAGCCTGTACCGTTCCAGCGCTTTGCATTGTGGGATACAGTAGGCGAGGCAGACTGGTCCGATGCATACTGGAGATTTTTCCAAATCAGCACGACATCTGGGTATTTTTGTATACTGCATTGCATACTGCATACTGCATACTACATGCTACATTTTGGTGAAATCAGTGCGTACTACTAGTATAGTATGAGGTTTCGAATACAGCCAGAGATTTCTCACTTTATAGTTAGATAGAAGCAGAAAGACCAGTCAGATGGTCAGACCGGTTGGTCTGATCATCCGACTGGTCCTCCGGTTTAGCCAGATTATTTAAACCACCTACTTCTGGGTGAAACCAAAGGTGACCACACCTGAAATGTTAGTCATAACCACTCACTGGATAGAAAAAAATGTGCGTACATTCATTTACAGGACAATCAGTAAATCTAAATGTAATGGATGTTTACATGGACAGATTAGGTAATTCGGATATTTGCCTTATTTTTCAGGCGTTTGTTAGGTTTAGGCAACAAAACTACTTGGTTAGGTTTAGTAAAAGAACCATCATGGTTTGGCTGAAAATTACTATGCCAGTGAATGTTGACTTTTAGTTTCACACGGGACATGAACAGCAGCCTCCTGGGGGAAAGTCCTGTGTTTGTTCAACACAGTCTCACGGCAGTTCGTGAAATAGTCATGAAATTGAATCTATTTGATTCAAGTACATAGACACAAATTTACCTTTTTTTCTTTCATGACGTTCAGCATGACTTTCAACAACGTATTTTTAGTATGTTTTCCTACAAATGTCCAGCTACACATGACGCACGTGTCAATTTCCGATCCAGTCTTTTCAAAATAAAATTACTCGGTTGTCGGAAAGGGGTGGTCACAACACCAACACCAGTCTCCTGGGCCAAAGTCCTCCCTACGCAGCGTTCGCCGCTTTCTATACTTCCGAGTTCACAATTATGTGGATTACGCACAAAATGATTTTGTGCTGACCATCATGAAAAAAATGTGACATTTGTGTCTATGTACATGAATCAATCAATACATTAAAGGTCCCATATTGTAAAAAGTGAAAAGCAGGTTTAAGTTCTATATAAATACTGTGAAAGTATCAAAACAGGAGAATTACACACAGCCCATATTCAGAAATTATGCATTTGAAACAAGCCGTTAGGATTTCTGTCCATTTGTGATGTCACAAATAAACAATATTTAGACCATTAAATGGTTTTAAATGTAAACATTCTAAATGTGTCCCAGTTTATTTCCTGTTGCAGTGTTTGTAAATAACATCAGCTGACAGGAAGTAAACATGGACCCAAACTGTTGCCTAGCAACGCAATTCCGTTGCAATTCCATTGAAATGCACTAAAACGGAGCGTTTCAGAGGGTGAATACAGGTATATTCAGACAGACAGTATGAGGAAAGTAATGTGTTTTTTTAACATTACAGCATGTAAAAATGTTCTAGTAGAAACACAAAATACAAGGATGACCCTGAAAATGAGCACGATATGGGACCTTTAAATTTCATGATTATTTCACAAATTGGGCTGGTTTGTTTGACCCATCCATAACCCCCCTCCTGCTTGTTATTTTCTATATTATTATACCACGTAACTTTCAATAACGTTATCATACCACATAACGTTCATTAACAGTCGCTCAATATACTTCGTCACTCTGCGAGTTGCTCGCCTTACGCGGACTATGATTACAAACATAACTATTGTGATATGTGATAAAGACAAACGTAAGCCACAACAAAATACATTTCCCTCCAAACATAATTGAGAATGCAGTTTAGTTGTGTGGGAACATCATTTTTAGGAGACAGGGCTGGTATGCTTCAAAAGAAGTGCGTTGTAGATCGCGAGGCGAAGTTCAGAGGAGTGTGATCGCATTTCAATCAGTTTTTGTGTACAAATGAGTGCAATGCTCCGATCGGTCCAGCGACACATAAACAAGTTCATTTGAAGCGTACTAACATCTGCAATATCTTTAGGAGTCTTCACTGACAGAGGACACAGAATAGAAACAAGTCATTTGACTTTATGCCGATGAACTTTGTTTAAGACTTTGAGCACAGAAGAGTTGCTTGGAGGAAGAGAAGCACGCCAGCACCTTTAGAATTTGCCAAGAACAGTGAGTCCTGGCGACAGTGACAAACATCGCAGACTGACATATTAACATGAGCACACACATGAGAGAAGTGTGCGCCCGTGTGCACCTCTGTTACCTCTGCGAGGTGAGATGAGGCGAGGGGTAAGGTAGACGCTGTGCCTGTGCGCCTCCTCGGCTAAGACTGTAATTATGGCGTGCCATTATGGAGTGCAGAACAAAGGCGAGCCCTGCAGCCCTGCAGCAGCCGGGGAGCAGGGGATGTACTGCTGCCTCTATTCACACCACAGTTAATAACAATACTCGTCAACGCACTGCAGACAGCGCGGCGTCAACCCTCCCACGTGTGTCTCCTTGGGTGTGTGTGTGTGCAAGAGATGGAGCGCCAGAGAGGGTGTGCGTGGGACAAAGTGAGAGAAAGACTGACTGTGACCGCTTTGCATGTTTGTACGTTGTAGATGTATGGGAGAGAGTTTGAAGACAAGTTGAGGTTTGACGTACACCTGTATTTATCTGCCACCATGCTGCTGCAGGTATCGTTTACCGAAGCGAGTTCATCTGAAAAAATCATCTTCTTAAAACGAGGGTTTTGTCATCAACAGTCAGAGTGTAAATTAAATTTAACGACTGACACAAAACCAAACAGCAAGGTTGATTTAGGGAGAACATAAAAAGTGTGTGTAGGATATTTCCTGCCTGCGGACTGATGTCCTAAACACAGTGGGCAGCAGGGCTTTTGAAGCACACGTGCCACGGCACAAACCATCAACAGGACGCATACAGCATAGTAACAATCCTTATATGGTACCATATCAACCAGTTCAGACAGAGTTTGTTGTTGTGACACATTGTTTATGATGTGTGTGTATTCAATGGAAGTATTTCAATGGAAGGATGAAACTACTATGTTCGGACTCGGCATAATAGGGAAAGCACAGGTGTTACTAATAACATTAAAGGTGCTAAATGCAAGATTGGGTGCATATCTATTGACTCCGCATGGCTCTCAACATGGCGACAGCTAACCTTAACTATTCCAGATCAATGCCTGATCTTAACTATTCCAGATCAATGCCCAACCTTAACTATTCCAGATCAATGCCTGATCTTAACTATTCCAGATCAATGCCTAACCTTAACCATTCAAGGTCAATGCCTGACCTTAACCATTCAAGGTCAATGCCTGACCTTAACCATTCAAGGTCAATGCCTAACCTTAACCATTCAAGGTCAATGCCTAACCTTAACTATTCCAAATCAATGCTTAACCTTAACTATTCCATATCAATGCCTAACCTTAACCATTCAAGGTCAATTCCTAACTTAACCATTCAAGGTCAATGCCTAACCTTAACTATTCCAAATCAATGCTTAACCTTAACTATTCCATATCAATGCCTAACCTTAACCATTCAAGGTCAATTCCTAACTTAACCATTCAAGGTCAATGCCTAACCTTAACTATTCCAAATCAATGCTTAACCTTAACTATTCCATATCAATGCCTAACCTTAACCATTCAAGGTCAATTCCTAACTTAACCATTCAAGGTCAATGCCTAACCTTAACTATTCCAAATCAATGCTTAACCTTAACTATTCCATATCAATGCCTAACCTTAACCATTCAAGGTCAATTCCTAACTTAACCATTCAAGGTCAATGCCTAACCTTAACTATTCCAAATCAATGCTTAACCTTAACTATTCCATATCAATGCCTAACCTTAACCATTCAAGGTCAATTCCTAACTTAACCATTCAAGGTCAATGCCTAACCTTAACTATTCCAAATCAATGCTTAACCTTAACTATTCCATATCAATGCCTAACCTTAACCATTCAAGGTCAATTCCTAACTTAACCATTCAAGGTCAATGCCTAACCTTAACTATTCCAAATCAATGCTTAACCTTAACTATTCCATATCAATGCCTAACCTTAACCATTCAAGGTCAATTCCTAACTTAACCATTCAAGGTCAATGCCTAACCTTAACTATTCCAGATCAATTACTAACCTTAACCATTCAAGGTCAATGCCTAACCTTAACCATATCGCCAGAGTTTCTCCAACTTGCGGGTTCCTTTCTAGGCATGAGTGGCAGCTGGCAGCGTCATCTCTTGCTGCATTCACTTGCACTCCGACATTAGACATTCACTCTTGTGAATTTCCGACCAGCTACAACCTTTCATATGGGGAGTTGTATTAGTGTTAAAACTGCCAAAAACTTTTCTCGATAAATCTAATAAAGTGCCTCTCCATCTCAAAGTCTCCGGCTTCATTTCAGCCCCAGCCCCCCCCCCCCCTCTGGATCACATGGTACACCCAGTTTTTGTGATGCACACCCACGTTTTTTTTCCTGGCTACGCTAGTGATCTGAATACTTCTTCCACCACTTGTAAAACACTGATATTTGAAGTCTGCCTATGTGTACATGAACACATTCACACTATGTCATCATAATGACTTAGCTATTGTTAAGGGAAGTACCTGTGAGGGATTAGTTGTTATTGCTCAGGGTTTACAATGCATAGCTGATACGCTATTTAGACTGTCTGTAAAACCTGGCTGGCATTGAATCCTGCTCAACTGAAACGTGACGGGATTGTGTTCAGGTGCCAAAAATAAATAACGGCATTCAAGGACTTCATTTTCAAGTGTTACAGCTTTGCAGTGTGATAAATGAATTCCATCTTGTCAAGTCTAAAAGTTTGGACTCTCAGTTTAAATAGAATTTATACAATCTTAAAAAAATATTATTGCACACCACAACAGTTAAGTTTGTTCTTAGAAAAAACTATTTATCCATGTGGAAAAACTATTTCTATTCTTGGCATTTTGTGGAACTAATAGGGAAATAGGTTCAGTAAATGCATTCTCAGTGAACATTCTCATGTATTTATATTCACAAACTTCAAAATCCAATTTGTGTGACCACTGCATGAACTTAACAGTCCACACAAAAAAAAGAAATGAGATGAAAGAACAGATGATAGCAGTTTCAGCAGCTGTGGCCTCAGATCTTGGCCTTATCCTCCAGTTGACCCCAGAGTATTTATCATCTCATTTAAACTAGCCCACGAACACTGAAATCATGTCTCTGGGAAAGTTTAGCGTGTCTTAATTGTCTCTCTCGCACAGCTGACAGAGGGACCAGATGCAGTGACACTGTAGTGAAATGCTGTGCTGTTCATCATGACAGACAGCTGCTCGCCTGACAGAGTCTGCACACTGCCTTTATCAGAGGCCGACTGCCTGGACAGTTATTTCTACAACCTTGTCTCTGGACAGAGCAGCTCTGAGGGCAGACATAATCCAGTATGTGGAGCCAAATAGCCATATAACCTTGCACTCAACCTATACATAATTTCAGTTTTTAAGCACTTTTGTACGAGTTTTTCCTAGAAATATGTCCAGGTCCTGTAGATCTTACTACACATTGATTCACATTCATTTTCTAACCCAGAAAACTAAAAACGTCAACTTTTCAACGTAATTTATAGACGCCTGACATCTTTCAACCTGCTTGCTAAAGGAAGGCATATAAATACCACAACATTACAAGGACATTCCATGCGAAAATTTTGCGTGTCATTTGTACGCCACGCAAATGTCCACTGTTAGGTTTAGGCAAGAAAACCACTTAGTTAGGGTAAGGGAAAACGTCATGGTTGGGCTTGAAATTAGTATGTAAACTAAGGAAAACAAGTCACAAATGTCAATAAAAAACGTGACAAACGTCACTAACGTATCTTACAAAACAAAACACTGGTCAACAACAGTCTCGAACATGGGTCATGGTTAAAAGTTGTTGGACTCGCCCACCATAAGTGGTCTTTCTCGCATTTACACTACGTCACTAACTCTTATCGTAGCATTTATACACGGATGCATTTACATTGCAGTACAAATGACACGTGGAAATCAAGAAAGTTGTACTTACACTAAATGACTTGCGCATTATTGTGGCATTCAATACACCTTTTCGTGCAAACGGGCTGAGCCTTACACTCAACCTATACATAATTTCAGTTCTACAGCAGTTTGTGAAATAGTCACAGAATTTAATGTACTGATTTGTGTACATAGGCATGATTTTCAAATTTTTTCCGGGATGGTCAGCACAAAATCAATTTGCATGTAATCCAAGTAATTGTGAAACACTGTAGGGAGGAGGTCGGGGGGATGAATGGGTCACAAAACACAGGACTTTCATCCAGGAGACAGGTGTTCGTGTCTGGTGTGAAACCACTAGTCAAAGTTGATTTAATTCTCACGTGGCTTCCAAACTTAAATTATGGCACTTCCGGAGTTCATTTAACTCAAACCACGATCTTTTTCTAAAGCTATCTAAGTAGTTTTTGTCTCGTAACTTCTGTAATTAAGTCACGCCACTTCCAGTGTTATTTAAACCCAAACCGCGATCTTTTCCAAATTTAACAAAGTAGTTTTATTTTGAAAAGACTGGAACGGAAATTGATACGCGCAATCATGCTGAGCGTCACAAAAAAAAGGGAAATTCGTGTCTATGTACATGAATCACAAACTGCCATGAGACTGTGTTGGCCCTGTGACGGCCTTGTCAGTATGATTCTGCCTTGGCCTGTTTGCCTCTGTCAGTTCCTCTGATTGCCTGGCCCCTCCCCTCTCATTAGGAGATTGGCCTCACCTGCTGCGAGCACATATAAGCAGGGGCATTTAGAGATAGCCTCTCTCCCCCCCATGGAAGGCTGGTGCCTTGCAGGCTCCCAGCTTGGTTTGTTTGGTTTTGCTTATATTTAGTTATCCCTTATGTTAAAGGGATCTTAGGTTAACACTATAGTTTCACATCACCCACACCTCACTACTGACTACTGACTCTACACCCTTATTGACTTCATTTTGCTTCAGTTAAATTATCTTTAATAAACTTATTTGCATATTTAAACTGTTACCGTGTGGACTTCCCTTATTTGTTATGCTCTCGAAACGAGCTGGGCATAACGGCCCACAACAGCTTCCAGTACAATTTAGCTTCACTGAGAGAGTAAGGTTTTGTAGGTTTATTGTTTGATATGTAAGATAACGTTTTGTGTTTTATTGCTTCCTCAAATATTGGCTAAGCTGAATTCTATTTTTATGTCTGACATTTCTATTGTGTTAATATACAGTATGTTGAGCATATTTTGTTGGAACAAAATAATTTGAATATCATTTGAGAATTTGAACTACATAGTAGCAAATCATTTTTAATATGTTAAGTATTTGCAATCAGTCAGCGCTTAGGTTGATGTTGTTCTGACCTAGTATAATGGTGTAAATGCAGGTCAGGTCTTTTATTGAGTGAGGAGATCCAGTGACTCCAGTAGATGGCGAGCCTCCCAGCTTGATTTCCAGGAATCCGGATCCACATTGTCACTGAAACAGCTGGATGAACACTCTGCTTTGTGGTTGGATCGTGCCAGTCACCTGGATTGGTGCCAGCTTACGCGTACAATATACTTTAAGAGTGCACTGACTCATCAGTCTCTGACAGATCAGACCTCCATCTGATCTGAACTCAAACATCAGACACTGACTTGGAAGTTACTTGAAACTGTGGAGAAATCCCTCATAAGGACAAACTAGCTTAATGACTGAAAGGTGAGCTCACCAAACCAATCTTCTTTAAAGGACAATTTTTCTTTGGCTTAAAGGGCCCAATTTTTATTTTTCATATCTATGTAAATGTTGCATTTGTTTTTCATAGCCAAACAAAAAGTTGCAGTTAATGGAATCCACTTGTGTTGTCGTGTTTATGGTTATTGCACTTGATACTTAACGCTGGCCCACACTAAAAGATTTTTCAAATCTTAACAGATGTTGAAAATGTGAGACTCCACACATAACATGTTACGTTAAATTTAACTGTTTTGTTCCTATAGTGTGTGGTGAGCATATAAAGGTGAGCAATAAACACTTGTGTTTCCACAAATCATTAAGTTGGTCCTCCATTTCTGAGCTCCATCTTACTACTACTTTATGCTTTGCGTTTTGAATTAGCTCATGCATTAGCCGCGACTGCCGTGACGGCTGTTGTTCTTTCGCTTCAGCAGCTTGGTCCTCCATTGGCTATCGTTCTCAATCACGTGACTGAATTTGTTGGCTGTCCTCGGGGTTCCCCACATACAACAGGATATCCCATCATAAATATTGGACATGTTTAATATTTGTGATTTGAAATCGGTGTGGCCGGGATGGACTTCCGAGCAGCAAATCTTTAGAACCATCAAAAAATCAGGGTTTTGCTGACGATTGTCTGGAGGTGGTAAATCGGGCCCAAAATCGTCTTGATTCTTGTGTAGTGTATGCGGCATAAGCTACTTCTGTTTTGGTCGGAGACGATAACGTTTCTCTCTGCGGAGCTCCGTCACTTCACAAGACACGGGAAACCTCTGTTGGTCTGGAGGAGCTGCAGCAGTTATTTCTGCACAAACGTCCACTGAACATTCACTAGATATTCTCAGAGCTAAACTAACTCTTCTGCAGTATGGAGTGTGCGCACACGCACGTGAGAGTGGAATGAGCCGAGTGAGTGAGAACGAGCGCAGTGTGTGAGTGAAGCATGGGACATCGACCTGCAATGATTTACACGTGTAAGAAGTTACAAACAGTCCCTTTAATTAATTAACTGGGCATATTTCCCAACGGATATTTTGGCCGTTGATAATTTCATCTGCTGAACAGATAACAGTAAAAGGCGGGCATATGCCGGCTAACGTAAACCTTGATCAGCAGACAGATTAGTGTATGTATTTTTTACATTCCTCCCTCATATTCAGGTTTGTTAGAACCATGTTAGCTCAAAGGCTTGAGGACTGTTTGTTTAAAGAAAAGTGAGTGAGGTAGTCTGTAAGCCTCTACTTACACAGAGTATGACTTCACGACATAATTCTCCCCAAAATTGTGCACATGAATACAGGTGTGTACATGTTTGCATACGTCTCATTCATCTGTAGAGTGTGTACAAAAGGAATCTGGTAATCCTTGAATAGTCCAAAGGATTACTTGGAGAAGTAGCCTGTAAATGATCTCTGTTAAACCCTGCTGAACCACTTCAAAACATTGAACTAGCTCATAATTATCATTATTACCACTGTGGTGAAATTGTTTGTGGTTTTGTTGTGAAGTGGTGTGAGGGAACAAGGCCAGAGCCAAAGCCTTTTGTTTCTCTCACACAGAACCCCTGGAGATGGTAGGTATTCATTGTTTTGCTCGAGGGCACTTCAGCAGTGTTAATGTTGGCTGACGTAAAGTATGTCAGTTATTCTTCTTGTTCCAGAGATGAGACACTGTGGACATTAAAGGGCTGTCACTTGTCAAATAGAAAGTTTAAATGTGTAATTTGTTCCAATGCACATTAGTGTCTAATGAGTACACTAAGTTACTGTACGGCATGAACTGAACTTCACTGCAGAACCATAGGGTGACCAGAGAATGTGAACATTCTGGGACTGGGGAGTTGGGGGTGGGCGTGGTCACGTAGTCACAGTGGGCGTGGCCTCCAGTACATTACATTCAGTGTCAACAATCAGTAGAAATAATTATAGTATTCTTTTCTACAGATTTTGCAATCTGTCTGGACTGACCCACGACCCAGGACTGACTGTCCTTCAGAGCTGCTACAACAAGCTAACTGTTGCGTTAGCTAACACTAGTAGCTAGCTATAGCTCAATAAACAAGCCTAAATAAAAAGGATTTGTTTTGTTATGTGTTTAAAAGTAGTTCACAATTTACACGTTATAATGAATTTCCTGATAAGCTGCTGTCTGATAGTTTACTGGCAGTTCATCACGTACTGTACATACAGCGGTAGAGACTGAAGAGGACATTTTGACATCATCATTGGACCAACCCGCTGTCAATCATGTACTCTGCTGGTTGTTGAGTCGTAATCAGCCAAGGGAGGATGACCTCCCCTTGGAGTGTCATTTGACGTATCTTGGCCAATCACAGACAAGCATGAGAAAAATTAAATAATGCATTGAGTTGATAGAAGAAGTCCCGCCCCGAGGGAGGACAGAGGGTGCTCGACCTCCTCTACTCCCCACGATGCCACAACCACTTCACACACAGGCTGCCCATTCCCATCTGCCTTGCAGGCGCCGGCACGTGAGTGCATTGATCAGGTCGACTATACAATTATAAGCCAATCTATATGTAGCATAGGCGCCTCCAGCTATGTTGAGGCATTTTATTGCCTCAACAGCAATAATGGATTTTTTCCAAAGAAGATAGAACAAATCATTTATAATGATACTGAGATTTGGTAATGGTGTATTTAAACCAATTATTCTTTTATATTTTGATCTTCCGCTTTCCTCTCAAAAAATAGGAGGAGCCTCTGCCTCGAAGGACCAACCTCCAGTGATCCATCTCCATTTTCCCACTATATGTCAAAACGGGTGCTACATTGTTTCCTGGCAACGGTGGTAAACAGCAACACGTTTATGAGGAAAGTGTGACGCAGATGCAGGATTGGAAAACTAGTAATCAAGTGCTTAAGCAGGCTAATGGGGTTAGAGGGAAGGAGGTCGCACAAACTCAGGTTTGTGATGATTTTGACACCCATGGCAGGTAGCCTAGGTCATGATGCAAGTTCTCATCTGTCACCAGATTGCTGTACTTAATCACCTACGGGACCGCCAGGCGGCAACTTCTGGTTCTGAAATGTGAAGCCAATGCGGACGTGCCTTAAACTTGCATTCTTTCTAATAGCCAGCAGGAGGCGACTCCTCTGGTTGAGAAAATGAGCCTACTTCTCTCTTGATGTATTACCTCAGTAAACATTGTAAACATGAGTTCATGGTCTCAATCTCTAGTTCTAAGTCTTCTTCAATACAGCATGATGTTCATTTAGTAAATGATGGTCCCATTTAGAGTCAAATAGACCATAAAGCAGGGGACGCTTTAGGGCGCGGCTACCTTGTGATAGACAGGTCGCTATCACAGCGCTGTCTGGTCTGGGAGTTGTCTGTGTTTTTCGTCTTAGAACTTTAACCCTTTCAGTTTGTTTTCAGTTCATGAAAATTAATAATAACCTTTTTGGTCACCTAAAAATGTCTTATTCAGAATTTCGTTGTACTTAGCTCCACCCTCTCGTGTCACATCTGGTTGCAAAAAAACAAGATGGCAATGGCAAAAGACCAACACGGTCACGGCCATAAACCAAGATGGTGACAGCCAAAAACCAAGATGGCGACAGCCAAAAACCAAGATGGCGACAGCCAAAAACCAAGATGGCAACGGCAAAAGACCAACATGGAGATGGCCAAAAAAAACGATGGTCCCATTTAGAGTCAGATAGACCGTACAGCAGGGGATGCTTTAGGGCGGGGATACATTGTGAATGACAGGTTGCTACCACAGCGTTGTCCGGTCTGGGAGTTGTCCGTGTTTTCGTCTTAGAACTTTAACTCTTTCACAGTGTGTTTTCACTTCACGAAAATGAATTGTAACATTTTGGTCGCCTAAAAATGTCTTAATCAGCATTTGGTTGCACTTAGCTCCACCCTCTCGTGTCACTTCTGGTTTCAAAATACCAAGATGGCGACGGCCAAACTCAAGGCTTCGAAACCGTAGTCCACAAACTAATGGGTGACGTCACGGTGACTACGTCCACTTCTTATATACAGTCTGTGAGTATCACATGTATTCAAACACACTGATCTTTCGAGGCTGGATGTCATCTGAAATATGACCTAAATCCTAAAGTTCCTCAGATGCGAGTTTGGTGTACAGGAATGTGTGTTCTTGTTTTTCCTGTGTGCACACTTACGTCTCTGATATGTATTTCATTTTGTCACTCTTCATTTCAAGGTGTGTGTGTGTGCAGAAGCCAGTGGTTATAGGTGTGTTAGCTTTGATATTTGTAAGGTGTGTGTCTATGTGTGTGCTTCGTTGCGAATGGTTACCAGTTCAGTATGGGTCTCCTGTGTGTGTGTGAGTCTTCTGAACTATGCTGGGTGCCTGAGGGGTGCGGTGGGCGTGCCCACTTTGAGGAGCAGATTTAGCTAATTGGTCTGAGGGAAAGATAAAGAGAAGAAAACATTCCACAGCCCAGTGTGTTCTAATGGTGAAAGGCCAGACACAATAGGTGCAGTTATGGAGTTAAACACAGTTTATTTTTACAAGCGCACATCTAATAGTGTACTGTAATGACTGTAACGACACTAGGAGTGAGATGTTTGTGTAGCAGAGGAAGACTTTGTTAGCACTTCTGTTCAGACCTGGCGGCAGACATAAATCCATGGGAGGGCATTTGAATTCCGTGAGCGGGCCCGATGTAAACACAATAGGTGGCGCCGGCACGTGAGTGCATTGATCAGGTCGACTATACAATTATAAGCCAATCTGTACGTAGCATAGGCACCTCCAGCTAAGACATAGGCTGGCTTTCATTTTCTTGGCAGCAGTCCAGGTAAGCTGCATTTTCACTGATGATCTGGAGACAGCAGAGGTGCAGTCACTGACAGTTAATATATTTTGCAAGTCAATAGAATTGGAGCTATTTTCTGGGGCGCTGCAGAGATAACCCAGTTTCCATCGTGGGAACTTTCCCCCGGAACTAGGAACCTTTTGAGGAACTCATTGCATTTGCATTGCAAAACGGTCGCAAACGGTCACTATATTGTGACAGCAGTACATGAAACAGGTAACCTGAAAAAAAATCATGTGCCTCTGTGTCCTCCGGTGCTCCTAACGGCAACTGCAAGATTTTACAGACCAAAGGAAAACAAGCAGTAAGAGCTGATCTGAGGTCTGCTGTCCATCTGCTGTCTATGAGAGCCGGCTGTCAATCACTCTGAACTCCGACCAAACAGTCAAACTAGGAAGCGCTAGTCAAATATGAACCAATATTATGTTACGTTAATGCCTACTTCTCTCCTCAAATGTTTTCAGGATCATCTTGTAGTGCATGGTTTAGCTGGAAAATGAGAAAGTTTGTGACCCAGGAGCCATGTTGAGATCAGGTTGAGACGGCTTGAAGGAAGGCCAAGGCCTATATAAAGGAGGCTGGCTCACGCGTCATATCTCCGGGAGAATAACACATGCACAGTAAAATCTCGCCTGAACTCGCCGAAATCGAGCCAATCGCAACGCAGGACCGCAGCTTCTGTTACACTGCGCATGTGTTATACCCCATACACCAAGACCCATGTCCGCCCATGACCCAGCCTCCTTTTCATAGGCCTTGAGGAACGCTCTCTCTCTGAAATGACCTGTGATTGGTCAAAGTGTCCCGTCACAGGCTAGATTTTCTAAAGCCTGAAAACAGAGCCGTGAGGAGGAGAAGAAGTCTAGTTTTCTCTCAGAACACTTGACTTACAATATGCTGAAAGGTTATATGGAATTTTTACCAAATGATGCCAAAAATATACTGCCTACTGAAGCTTTAATAAAGTTCTGAGGACATTTTCCAGGGACTTTTTAACCCGGGGGGGATATGGGGAGGAGGGGTAGTACCTTCTAATAGTACCAAATCTTTCGGGGTGGAGCTTTCAGGGATGACTGTCGCTGATTGGTGAAACACACACAGCAATGCTGTTTCAACTCGTGTACCGCTTCATTCATAAAACAAGGAAGTACTCTAGTATCGATTTAGGACCATTTTAGGACGAGGGGAGAGCATTTCTCTTGTTGATATCTGATGACATTGAAAGTAAAGTTAGGCTCTGCTGTCGGCTTCCCGACTCATTTCAAAAAAGAGAGAGAAAAAGAAAGGGAGATTGAACTAGCTGAGGGGGCGCGACGGTGCCGAGAATGACAGAAAAAAAAAATATTTACTGATTATTTCATGGCGGTTACGTTCTAAAGCACATATAGATAACCATCAAACACTCAACATATGATTTACTGTAGAGACAGTCGGCTTCGTTTCATTTTCCAACTCTGCATTTCATTCATTCCATCCAACGTGCATCTATGAATACTATGCAGCAGCCCTCGTCCCATGTCATGTTGCTTTTTCATACGTCAGCAGACTTATTTTCCTAATCTTTACAGGTCTTTAGGTCACAATGGAAACGCAGACAGCAATGGACTGAAGGAACGTTTTAGTCCTGGAACTAAATTTACCAAGAGCTTATTGGGTCGAAACCTGGCTGATGTGGATGTGATTTTGGATCAGCAGAGCGATACAAGTAAACATGAGATAAGCAAGATAAGTTTTTTTGGCATTAACTCAAGAATTCATATGCTAATTATGACAATTTCACACAAATGTCTAAAAGGATGAAATGTGGACAAAGTGATGATGTTTTGGACAGACAGTGATGTAAACTGTAACTTCATTGGTCGGCTGAGGAATACAAACGTGAGGCACCGATACCATTTTTTTACATACTTACATTTGGGTACTCGCCGATACCGAGTACCGATACGAGTACCGATACCAGAACTTCTCTGTGCCAAAAGACCCTGGTTAACAGCTAGCTGGAGGGTTTGAGAGACACACGGCAGGCTGGGGAGTCCTGCATACGAGGCGGTGCACTGCGACCGGCTCTAGGTCGGCTTGGAAAGGCTCGGGGTGAAGGTGGCTTGCGGCTGCAGCTTTACAGCGCTCCCTGCCCGGACCTCGCCGCACCGTGGACAAACTGCGGACTCTCTCCCCACCGGGGCCGCCCCCCTTGCGACTGTCAACCGCGTCATGCCGCCAGATCTGGGCTCGGCCCACGTAAAAGGCACCAAGGGTCTGCGGCGATGTCGGCAACCCACCCAACCCGTCTTGAAACACAGACCAAGGATTCTAATGCACACGCGAGTCAGAGGGTGCAAGCAAAACCCCGTGGTGCAATGAAAGTGAGGGCCGGTGCACGCCAACTGAGGTGGGATCCTGGCCCAGTGGCCCGGCGCACCAACGTAAAGTGGTATCGGTGCAGTTGTATCGGAGCCGTTTTGCAAGTACGAGTACGAGTACGAGTACAGGAGCCCAGTATCGGTATCGGTGCATCCCTACCAAAAATGGTTGTTTACTTTCCAGATTAATTCTGCCATGTTGGACAACACCGTGGTAGCGACCTGTCAATCACCAGGTAGCCCGGCCCTAAAGCATCCCCTGCTTTATGGTCTATTTGACTCTAAATTGGACCATCATTTACTAAATGAACATCATGCTGTATTGAAGAAGACTTGAAACTAGAGATTGAGACCATAAACTCATGTTTACAATGTTGACTGAGGTAATAAATCAAGAGAGAAGTAGGCTCATTTTTCTCATAGACTTCTATACAATGTGTGTCTGTATTCTTCTAGATTTTTTTAACCGCCATTCCGTCCTGACATTTGCACCAAAAAGAGTTCTGGCCCATTCAACCCCTGACTATAAACCTTTGTACATAAACTGGGATTTACTAGTTTAAGTTGCTGAAAATGTAGATGAGCTAAACATGATCAATTGTGAGGGGGGAATGAACCAGCAGTACTGTTTCTCTTTCTCCTTATCCCAATTTTTAAATTTGTTTTATTTCAAGAGGTTGTAGCTAAGAAATATTGTAGATGACAAGTGCATTTATTTTGCTACAGTCTTTTTTTTCATTTCTTTCAATGTAACCTTTCCTCCAATGAACCGAAAAGATTGAATGATTGGCCAGAAATATCAAGGAATGTGCATCCTTTGACTTTGCGGCACTGATCATGAGCAAGCTGTACTGACAGTGCGAAAAGAACGGTGAACTACAAAGTCCAAAATGGAGGCCATCGAAGCATGGAACACAAACTGATTCAAAAATAAGAATAGTTTTCAAATGGTTTGAAGACAGGAGACGATGGTACAAATCTTTTTTGAATAAACTGTGTGAGCTTACTGTCCCGTTAGTAACTTAGTGACGTAAAGCTTCTAGGATAAAATATTTCAAGTGTCTCTTTCTGGTATGACCAGACTTAGTTTCTGATGGTTACAAATTTCAAACAAGCATCTGATAATGATGCTGATATTGTAGTATGTAACGTAATGTATGTATGTAATAATTATGCACTTGGCACGACTTCCAACAACGTATTTTTTGTGCGTTTTCCTACGAATGTCCAGCAACACGTGACACACTTGTCAATTTCTGCTCCAGTCTTCAAAATAAAACTTCTTAGTTAGGTTTAGGAATATATTTACTTGGTTAGGTTTAGGCAACAAAACGTCTTAGTTAGGCTTTGGAAAAGATCGCGGTTTAGGTTAAAATAACACCGGAAGTGACGTAACTGAAGTACGGAAGTGACGTGACAAACACTACTTAGGTAGCTTTCGGAAAAGATCGCAGTTTGCTGTGTGACAGGGCCCCTGTGGTGTTGAGGCAGCAAAACTACACGGTTAGGTTTAGGAAAAGATCGCGGTTTGGGTTAAAGCAACTATGGAAGTGGCGTCACTTAAGTACGGAAGTTACGTGACAAATAAGTCAACACTGACTTCTGTGTTTCACATGGGACACGAACAGCGGTCTCCTGAATGTAAGCTTGGTGTTTTTAGCCCCACCCTGACTTCCTCTCTACAGTTAGCGCTCTTTATACTTTGTCACCCTTCCTGGATTACGTGGGATATATTCAAATTATAGTGCATTACTGTTCGTAGGTAGAGCTACGAACACTGTATGTGAACTGCCTGCACTTATGATCATCATCATCATCAACATCAACATATTCTTCATTATCAAAAACATTATTCTTGGTAGTAATCATAATAATCCGCTATGAATCCTACAAATTCCTAGAAAAATGGGAAGAACGTTATCCTCAACTTTGTCACGAGGCCAACTGACCAAAAAAGAACAACCCATTAGCTCAACCTAACGTGTGTGTCAGTGTGTGCAGTTGTCATGGATCTTGTGTATGTCTGTTCAAATTGAGCAATCCCCTCACTCGTCACTTCCTCTCTCCCGCTCCACTCAAGTAACGGCGACATCAGGCCAAAAGAAACAGACTGAGGAGCTGGACGCTCGTCGTTGGCTTCTCTCCGTTTCTTGATTTCTCTCCCTCCCTTTTTGCCTCTCCTTCTTCCCTTCTTCGCCCTCCGTCTCTTGTTTCACTATCAAAACACACTTTCGCTCACACACACACACACACACACACACACACAAACAAACACCTGCACATGCATGCACTGTACCAGAGGGAGATGATGAATACCCTATGTGGATGGGCTGGATTAAAAACAACATTAATGAGAAAGCTCTAATTGCCGTCATTTATCAGCCTGTCCAGAGTTGAACTCTGAGGCTTACAGATCAGATACAAATCAGACCGACTCCCATACTGTGAGGAAAGAGACTGAGTGAGTGAGTGAGAGAGTGAGAGACAATATTTTCCATATTGTGGACATATCTTTTGTACTTCAGTCAGTACCACTTTAGTCACAGAAAACTTTATTTCCATTTTTAGTAATATATATACAGTATATTTGGCGGTATGGCTCTGCTCTGGGACCTCCCAGCCCATCCACGCGCATACGTGGATCCACGTGCCTACGTGGTAGCATAAGGCCAGGAGAGCACACCTCCTTGACCCTCCATATGAATACATGGAAAGCCAAAGGCAGGGAGAGCAGCAGCAAAGACCCCCCTTAGGTTCAGAACAGAGCCGGCATCAATGACAACAGAAATGACATTGATTAAGTCAGAAACAGTATTAAAAGGAGGTGGTGGGGTGGAGGTGGATTGCGAGCGGCTTGTAAGAGGAAGCAGCAAAGGCAGGCAGGCTAAGCAGCTTAAATAAGGCGCCCTTTATGAAATTTGCCAATGAATGCATAGAAGGGAATCAGCTGATCCATCAGCTGGTTGGGCTGGCTTAAGATCAGCTGCTATCAGCTGATAGCGTTCATATGAGCAGAGCTTGACTTCATGGCCTGCTACGCTCAATATGTGTATAATATTACCATTTGAACCTTTTTTTTCTTTTTCTTCACAAGATAAGCCCTTTGGGATGTATCATCTTGTTTTTACAAAGCTCTTCCCAATTATTTACATACTGTGGCTGCTGCACACCAATAATAATAATGATAATAATGCACAGGAAGAAAAAAAACATAAAAGGAAAAAGTAACAATTACGCCCGGGAAACACGGGGAACGTCAGGAGCGTGTGGCGTGGTAGCTGCATTTCATTTCATTATAAATATAATTTCTATAAATATAATTTAAATAATAATCTAAAATAAGTTTTTATTTTTTTCATCTCCGTAACATATTCTACAGATGTCTAGACATCGAAACTGTAGTAATGTAACTGATATGATGTTAATATACAGTCCATAGATCACCTTCACTGTCTGTTGCTGCTGTGAACCGCGCAGCATGCGTCAAAAATAGGTGAGACCTCGCATCTCTAGAAGAGACGCAGCCGAGTCATGCGTGAGACGGGTGTCTCGCGCGGGCAGTGTGGCTGCTCTACCCTGTTAACACGGACGCTGAAATAAAAAACAACACGTAACGCAGCCGCCACGCGCTCCTGACGTTCCCTGTGTGTCCCGGGCCTTAGACAAAATAAAAAAGACTCAAGGTCCACTTGCTGGCGTTTTTCAGAACTTTCAACTCAAAACTCCAGCTTCAAACCAACTTCAAATTTGCTTAAACTCCAGTGGCGTACTAAGATGCAGTTAGTTTCCGAGCTCAAGAACTTTCATGCTCAACAAAACCATCACAACAGTAATTCATAAAAATAAAATACGAGCATTAAAAGTAAGACTAACTTGATTTTAAATATGAGTTTTAATTCAAGACATCATAAAAGGGCAATTGTAGGTAAAAAAGAAAAAAAAAGAATTATGGAGCTGAGGGAAGGGGGTAATATTCAGAGGAAAAAAAATGAATTTCCAAGATTAAATTTTAAATTATACATGAAAAAAATAGGATATTCTCTGGGATTAAGGTGGCAAATTTACAAGAAAAAAAAACACAAATTTGCGAGATTATAAAGTCATACATATATGAGAAAATTGGAAAAATAGTGGAGGAAAAAACTGTGGTAATGAAAAGTTGTGTTTTTTTTTTTAAGGAGCCATTGTTTAACACTGCGGTAATGTGATGTTGTGTGCAAAATATATTACATTGTAGCGAATTCTCCATCCATTCAAGGATATTTCTCTGAATATTACCACCCTCCGTGGCTCCGTAATTATTATTTTTTTTTTTTTACCTACAATGGCCCTAATAAAGTGGTGCAGGGATGAGTCCTAAAACTCTGCAACAAATTTGCATTCAGCACTTCCAGTTAGGAGCCTCATAAAAATCACAATAATGAAATGGGAATCTGCACAACTGCCAACGGCAAATGACACAACTTGGCATAATCATGAAATATGTAGCAATAGTTGGGTGACAAGTTTTTTCCTGACATTAAAACAATGCTCAGACCTTGGTTTACTTTTTTATATTTGAATATACATTTAAACTATTAGATTTATTTCTCATTAAGGAGCATTTTGTTGGCAGGAAACCAGCCCTGTATCAACGCCATTAAGAAATCTTCCTTCTTGAAATGTATTGAAGGGTGTCCGGGGCGTGGGAACTTAGTTGAGGCTGTGAGGGAACACCTTGCTTGAAATTTGCATACAAGAGGATTGCATTATGTGGGGTGTGTGTGTCTCCCCGTGCCGGGCGTGTCCAACATGGCGTGCATATACTGAGACACACCTTGTCACCATTGTTTTTATTCTTTTAGATAGACAATGTCATGGAAATCAATCAATCAAAAAGACATGTGATTATAATTATAGATTCACTCTGCCACAGTTAAAATGCCTGTCACGCTTATACTGTCATGGCGATTGACCTTCTCATAATATAAACAAGCCCGTCTTTGTTTAGCGAGTGATGTCATTCCTACCAAGATTATGTTCTGTGGGAAACTTCTCAAGGTAACGAAGTGCTACATTTTCATACCACACGGATCCCAAAGGGAGGTGGTTAGAGACTTGATCGGAATGCAATCGGATAGTGCTTGTCCACATGAAAGTATAGGTGTAAGACGGATTGTGATCTGATCGGCTAAACCACCTCCAGAGGTGGTCAGGGGTGCATTATGACCACGTCGAACACAAGTTTGACCACTATGTGGGCGTAAATACGTACTTTCCTGAGTATCATGTTTTGGGCCCCGAAGCTTCGGTTGTGTCTATGTGTGTGTGGGTGATGTCCGCCGTTTGGTAATGCCCAGTTTAGTGTGTTAGAAATACTAACATTGATTACATTTTTGACCAGATGATGGCGCTAAGTGAAAGGTCAAGGGATCAAAGTTATTATACTTCATCCTCTGAATGAGCTTAGTTTAGTTAGTTTGGTTTCTACCAATCCAAGCTGTAGAAGTGATCCACATGTGAGTCATCTAACATTGTCTATGGAAAACATGAATGGGGACTTGTTCTTCTGGGACCTGGGGTGCGCAAAATGACTCCACCCTCTTCGAAACTCTACAGTTGTCAATATCTCAATAAAAAACAAAAATATCAACCTGTTGCTGGTGCTGGAGAAACATTTTTGGGGTTACAAAGACATCCTCTAGGGACTTTGAATATCTGTATTATTAAATTTCATTGCAAATCCATCACATAGTGGTCAAGATACTTCAATCAGGGGATCACTGAAGTTGTCAGGATACAACCTCTGGGATTCAGGAATGTCTGTACAACATTTCATGGGAATCCATCCAATAGTTGTTGAGATGTTTCAGTCTGGACTGAAGTGAACTGACTTCCCTAGAGCTATGTTGTTATTATAGCTAAAAAAGCATGTCGGCTGAAGTTAGGGAAAGATTGTGGTTCTGGTTAAATGTCTTGTGCTTCATATCACCTTTGACTTTTTCCTTTTTTTTCTAACCTTAACTGAGTGCTGTCAAATTAGTCTATTAATGTCTACTGCTTGCATCAATGGAAAAGAAATTCTGGAGGGCGGGTTTCACCCGGAAAGTGCTTGAGCCCCGTTACAATGTGCCTTCCAGTATAATTTTACCCAGTCCATTGTGCGTGCTTGTATAAGCATGAAATTCGGATGCAATCCACATAATTTTGAACCAGGAAGTATAGAGAGCGGCAACCGCTTTATTTGTCGTGTAATTTTGGTACTAAGGTACTACTTAAGTTACAGCACTTCTTGAGTTATTTTAACCCAAACTGCGATCTTTTCCTAAAGCTAACAGTAGTTTTTGTCACATAACTTCCGTACTTAAGTTACATCACTTCCAGTGTTATTTAAACCCAAACCACCATATTTTCCTAAACCTAGCGAAGTAGTTTGTCACCTAAGCCTAACCACGTCGATCTATTCCTAAACCTAACTAAGTAGTTTTATTTTTGATAAGACTGGAGCGTCAATTGATACGTGTGTCACGTGTTGCTGGACATTAGTTGGAAAACACACGGAAAATACTTTGCGGAAAGTCGTGCTGAGCGTCACGAAAAAGAAGTGACTATTTCATGAACTGCCGTGAGCCTGTCTTGGTGTAAACAAGCATAAGCGACAGTAAGTCAGAGTCTTATTGCTGCTGTCTTGGCCACGGCTCCCTTGGAAAATACATTTTCTAATCTTAATGGGATTTACCTGGTTAACTCAGGGTTTATTACTACTACTGATAATAATAAGTCACGAATTTCCCTTTTTTTCCTGTGACGCTCAACACGACTTTCAACGACGTATTTCTTGTGCGTTTTCCTACGAATGTCAAGCAACTCGTGTCAATTTCTGCTCCAGTCTTTTCAAAATACAACTGCTTAGATAGGTTTAGGAATAGATTGATTTGGTTAAGTTTAGGCAACAAAACTACTTTGCTAGGTTTAGGAAAAATTTGCGGTTTGGGTTAAAATAATGCCGGATGTGCTGTAACTCATGTACAATAAATTAGGTGATAAATATATCAACTTTGACTTGTGGTTTCACAGGGGACACGAACACCGGTCTCCTAGGCAAAAGTCCTGTGTTGTTTTCTGACCCACCCATCCACCCTCGCCTCCTCCATGCGTGGCGTTCGCTGCACTTTATACTTCCTGGTTAACAATTACATGGATTTACATAAGAACTGATTTTGTGCCGACCATCCTGAAAAAAATGTGAAATTCGTGTCTACGTACAATACATTAAATGTTGTGACTATTTCTAGAACTGCTGTGTGACTGGGCTGCAAATTCAGATGTCGATGATCAAGGTTCAACAACAAATTTTTTGTGAATTAATTAATTCATTCATTCATATTTGAACATTTTTGCAAATATGTGCACTTGCAAGAGTGTGTGTCAGTGATGTTTTTGTGTGTCGGTGAGAAACTTTGTGAAAGCAGTTACCTTTTAAATCAAAGTAAAGGGTGGGGAGACAGGGGACAAGACTCGGCCTGCCTGCTGACTAACAGTCAGGATAGCCAGTCATCTAGCTGCTTTTCTTAATATGACTCTTATTATTTTATATACTTAAACATAAAAGAGGACCAACGTGAGGTAAAAAAATCAATTACAACAGCAGTTCTCATCATTCTCATTGCCAAGTGCAAGAAAGGTAGGCCTACTGGATTTGTCTTGATACAGCTGCAGAAAACATACTGATGTATGAGGTTGTATAGGTTAATTATTATGAGAATATGGCAATTTGGATAATTGTTTATAAACTGCATATGTTTATGTTTGAGAGTGCATGCGTGTGTATATAGGTATGTGTGTATGTATGTATATACAGTATATATATATATATGTGTGTGTATATGTGTATGTATGTGTATGGTATATGTGTATGCATATGTTTATATGTGTGTATGAGATAAAGTTTATAAATTAATGGATTAGTATTGGAGAAGGGGTAGTAATAAATCAATATATTCCTACTCTGTTTTTATCTTTTTTTTTGTTTTTACATGTTCGCAATGAAATATACACAAACAAACAAACAATTTTTGTCAGTTGCTCTACCTTATTAAAATAGTACAATGGATTTATTCTGTTTTAATGGTCAGACAATGTAATGTTATGTATGCTTAGATAGGAAATCAGTTATTCTGTGGAAACTACATTTGGCTAAAAATCTAGTTTATTTTGTGTGGAAACGTTGGCTTAATTTATGACAGTTTTAAAAAGTTTAAAAATGTCCCTGTGACTGTTATACTATTATATATTATGTCATTAGATTATTATTACTCAAACACTAAAGTAAGAGCAGGATTTACTGTTGTATTTCATTTGTAGTTAGTTGGAGTGGAGCTACTTTTTTAATCAATTAGGACTACAAGTATGATTATTTTCATTATGGATTAATCTGCTGATTATTTTCTAAATTAATGAATTGATTTGTTTGGTTTGTAAAATTTCAATAAATGCCCCAGAGCCCCAAGTGACACATTCACAATGATTGTTTTGAACCTCAAAATTATTTAAAAAATAAAAGCAGTGAGTCCTCACATTTGAGAAGCTGGAAGAACAAAAATCCAACATAAGCAGTATTAATATACACACCTTCTGGAGTTTATACAAAAATATTTTCTTGTCAATATTTGTGTAAATGGCATTGGTTATATACACTGTAAAAAACGAAACTTGACAAAATCCAAAATTTCAAGGGAACTTTCTCCTTTGAAAAGAAAAACCTCTCGACTGTCACGTAACTGCAGAAGTAAATTAGTCATAAACTGAGTCACTTTTTATAGCAGGCTTTGACTACTGTCTGTTGGGAACACTCTGCACAAACAGATTTTGTCATGAGTATATTTAACCTCCGTACCGTGTCTGGCCGAACAACGCCCCTTAGCTGTGATAGCGTTCGCACGAAAAAGTGTATAAATGCCACGATAATGCGCACGCAGTTAGTGTGCAATAAGTACGCCTTTATTGATTTTCGCATGTTATTTGTACACCATGTATCCTGTACTGACTGTAATGTAAGCGCATCCGCGTACAATTGCCACGGTAAGAGTTAATGACGTCGTCCAATAAGCGAGAAAGACTTGTTATGGTAGGCAAGGTGGGAGGTGTATGGGTCCAACAAACACCAGACTTTTAACCAGATTTTGAGTGTTTATTGACATTTGTGACGTGTGTTCGGTAGTTGGGTTATGTTGTTTCCGTGCATATTTTACTTACTTTACTTATTCTAAGCCCAACCATATTTTCCCTTACCCTAACTAAGCGGTTTTCTTGTCTGAACCTAAGTTAGTCATTTTCTTGCCTAAACCTAACTGTGGACGTTTGCGCGGAGTGCAAATGACACGCAAAAAGTGGTGTACAAATGACACGTGAAAAGGCTAAATTGCGTACTCGTGACAAGAAGAATGTCGTGGTATTTATACGCCTTCCCGTGAGACTGGGTTGGATATAATCACAACATATTACGGCCTGTCGTCAGCTATTGCTTTTTATTAAACGGGCATGAAGTATGGCAGTATGAAGTTATAGATGCAATATAAATAGTTTTTATGAATAAATTATATTGATCACAATAAAATAGGCACTTCTGCCTGCACATACCGAAGCGGTTGCTAGAATGGTGGTTGCTATGGAACATACAACAACACGGGTTAGCTTTATGTTGATTTTAGTATTCGGCTAGTTATTTACATAATTGTGTGTTGCCATTTATTGCGCAACCACTGAAAAACTGTCCAGCGTCAGTAGGATGACGTCAATAACTGCTTGTACTAGGCTTGCCTTTTTTTTGTTAGGTGGAGGTGTGTTGCTTGGCGTGGCGAGGATGTTGCTCCACTACCTATAGTGCCCAAGTTTCGTTTGCCAATCGTGTCAAGACCAGCATCAGACAGTTTCTGAATCGTGGCACTGCGGGGGCGGTAATTGATGAATTTCTGCTGCGTTCCTGCTTCTTTGCATATTATGGTCAACATTGTGGAACCTCGTCTTTACGTCGCGCTGCATGTAGTTTAGCAGCTGGATTTTTTTTTCTGGAGATGGGCACAGCTCAATCTACTCCTCCATAGAAGTTTACCTTAAATGTGTCCATTTGTAGCGGGATTTGGCAACTTGCTTTGTTGTTACTTTGTATCTGTAACCTGTGCCGTGTTGGCGGAAGTGACCTCCCGTGACTCTGTCGCTAAGCAACCATTAATGATGATGATGATTTTTATTCTCAGGCGTGGAGTGATACTAAAAGTGGGAAGGTTAGACACGTCATAGCAGTTGTATGTGGGAATTATATCACCATCCCGGTCTCATGGGAAGGCGTATAAAAACCACATCAATACACGGACATTCCGCGAGTACGCATTTTAGCCTTTTCACGTGTCATTTGTACGCCATGCAAGCGTCCGCAGCAGAAAAAACTTTCATGGTTGGACTTAAAATAAGTATGTAAACTAAGTAAAACCTGTATGGAAACAACATAACACAACTACAGAAAACATGTCACAAACATCAATAAAAAACATGACAATGGTCACGTGGCAAATATCACTAATGTAACTTACAAAACAAAACACGGGTCTCGAACACAGGTCTCCTGGCTACAAGTCCGGTGTTTGTTGGACCCGCCCACCATAAGCGGTCTTTCTCACTTTTTATACTACATGACTAACTCTTACCGTAGCATTTATACGTTTACGTTGCTATTGCAGTCAGTACAGGGTACACGGCGTACAAATGACACGTGGAAATCAAAAAGTAATTATTGTACACTAAACGCCTTGTGCGTTATCGTTGCATTTATATGCCTTTTCCTGCTATGAACCAGTCAGATTGCTTGATTTGAGCTACCCGTTTTACAATTTAATCTGCCCAATTTGTCGCAAGAAAATCAAATTAGTTGTGGCAAATAACTTGCAATACTTTGATTAAGATTAAAGCAAAGTATTTTCAAGTTTTCCTTTTTACAGTGTTGCAGCGGGGTTGGAAGGGTTCTCCGTAACTGGCCGTGTGATGCTTGGAAACATCTTTTTTTTTTTAGCTCAAGGTCATGTTTGAACACCTTAATCCTCAGCATCTCTCCGGTAATCTCAGCTCTCTTTCTCTAATCTCTTAATTCAGCTCTTTACACAGAGAGTGAGAGACAGAGAAAGAGAGAGAGGATTTCGTCTTTTACTCCCTCAAGCTCTTTTGCTCTCTTCTTTGACTCCTCTCCTCTCTCATCCCCTCTGTGTCACAGGGAAACTGGGTGTGGGAAATAAATGTCAATCATTCTACACGTTTACCTGATCCATCCGTATTCAGTTGGTCACAGTGAATGCAAATTAGATTCTATTTTCAGGTTTTTTAATATTAAGAGAGATAGAGAGGATGGCAAGCTCAAGAGCTGCATCATTAGCCCTTTTCATTGACACTAACAAATACATTAATATAAATACTATATAAACAGCCCTGGAGATGCACAACAGCTCTTTGTAAACATATTAACACTTTACATTTAGTGGTATCTAATGCAGATAGCTTTATGCCCTGGGTTTTGGGATATTTACTGTCATGCTGCTCAAAACAATTAAAAAATGACAGTGTAGATAGATGTACTTTATCGATCCCAAATTGGGAAATTATTGGAATAAATATTATTTTTAATTTAAAAAAAAATAAACTGTAGTTTTCCAGAAACAATATTTCACAGAGCCTAACAGTTAACAGTTTTAACATTTGTTTTTTTTGGTAAAAAGTAGTTCCAGTGGTGCATGTTGACAGTGAGGTCGATGAATTATCAGGAGCAAGGATTTTCACAATCTGACACTAGACCCAGACAAAATTGAGGCAACTGAGTTTTATATTTCTCTTTACATTTTTTGATTAATATTCACATGATGTAGCGATGTCCCAAACAATTGTAGTGTTTGCTTGCTGTGCAGGTCCACACTCGCTCAGAGGCACATTGACACAAATTTATTTCACAAAATTAAGTTATTTTCAGTGGTCAGTACGGAAGCCCTGAGAGACAAGTGGGAACAAATTCTAGAGATTCATTTTGGAAGTCTGACCTAAATTATTTTCTCTTCTATGTTTATGACCTGTTTTCACAAACTGAAAAAAAAATTACTTAGAAATATTGATCCTGGTAAAACTATTTTTTTTTACCAGACATAACTTTTATAGAATTGGTATACATCATCTGAAAGCTGGAAACCTGAAGATTAATTTAAAATGTTGCTCAGCACTGAGTGTCAAGTTGTTCTAGTCATAAATCAGAAATAAACATGAATTTAATTAATTGATTAATTAATTAATTGATCAGAATAAATTGTTAAAAGTGTATAACTGCTTAGAAGATTATGTTGGAAGTATGTGATGGCCATCCCCATGCTCTGTTATGTCTCCTAAGTTGTTGCAGCAATTTCTGGGGTTGATATCATTTGTTACACAGATTTGGTGCTAAATTTAACCATTTTTTTACCAATCCAGAATTAATAAAAATTATCAATAATCCCTCCAAAATACCACATTAAGACACCAAGACCTCGAGGAACACCATAGAAAAAGCCATGTTGTGATTTAGGATCAAAAACTTTTGACAGAGATTTCTGCAAGAATTACATTTTTGACGATTGGATGGAGAGCACTTCTGTTCTGGAATCTGCTCAGAAACCCCCTTATTGTCAATCTAGCTAGGAAAGCCATCCACCCTCTGAATGCTCTAGGTCTCTAGTTTGTGGCTGGAAAGTTTCATGAGGCTGTGATTATGGCTACTATGAGGACTAACATCATCACACAAGAATACAATTGGGCTAATTCCACAAGAGTCTCAGCTTTACAGTCATATCCAATTTATGTAAGACTTTTGCAGTATGCAGAAATATTCAAACACACCATTTTAGAATAAGCAAAAATAACACATTTATACTTTATTCAAAAAACAATTTAGATCAGACGTTTTCTCACTTGTCTCTCATGGCTTCCGTAGTTCAGTTATGTATATATTTTTTTTCTTCTTCAGTTCTTTGGATTCTTTTCAGGGATTCAAATCCACAACCTCGGGTTACAGACCAAAAAACTAATTTCAAGGGTAGTCAGTTAAAACGGGGGTTGTGTAATGTAGAAAAAAAAAATCAACATACAGTTTTGATGTATCGCTATATAAATAAACATGAGCTTAATGGCCACTGTGCCTCATTAGCTGGTTGCTGTTTACATGTGATGCTGGTTAATGTATTGGCTGACCACCCAGATGGAACACACACACACACACACACACAGCTGTGTACTTGTACCTTTGTGAGGTAATGCATTCCCTAGTCCCTTACCCTAACCTTAACCATCACAACTAAATGCCTGAACCCAACCCTTACACTAACCCTAACCCTAACCTAAACCTAATTCTAACCAAGTTTGAACCCTCAAACAGGCCTTTGAAGGTCTGTCCCAAAGAGAGGACCAGCCAAAATGTCCTTTTCCAAAACTGTCCTCACTCTGAAGGTCTAGAACTCAAATTGGTCCTCACGAAGATAGCTGTACAAGAACACACACACACACACACACACACACACCCCTCCTTGCCATAAAGTCAGCAGACCAGAACTACACTGTAGAATCAAGATCCAATCTGAGAGTACAGGGTTGATGTGGCGCGCTGATCCTGCTGCCTACAGCTCAGTGTGTGTGTGTGTGTGTGTGTGTGTGTGTGTGTGCGACAGAGTGAGAGTGTGTCCCTCATGTGTCACTATAGTAAGAATCTAAACATACTGTGATCTAATGCTAGTAAATCAACATTTGTGTTTTTATTGGCATTTTTTCCTGCAAAGTGAGACTGGAGAGCAGCGGCCTGTTCCAAATATTGGGCTTAATAAAATCTGACCTCTGAGATGACTAACCACGACAAAAGTTTTTGGTTTCAGTGCAGCCGATCAGAGTTTGTTCAATCAACTCTGACTGATGTGCGTCATCAACGAAGCTACAGTGTGATTCATCATAGCAACGGATAAATAAAAGGCAGAGCCTCCATTTTACGAGGAGCTATAAATATTACAGTAATAATTACCTGTGCGGCCTATGTGAATATATCCACAAACAAGACTAGCTGGGAATTCCCATCGGAAGCGAGACGTAAGCGAGATGTGAGTCTTGAAGCGAAAAAAAAGTATTCAGTGTGAATTGATACATTAAATAAAACGGAAGCGTGTCTGTTCCGTGAGTTGTACAAGTGACAGACATGAAAAACGCTTCTAGAAACGCTTTCAGTGTGGACTGTCTGTATCTTTGAACTAAATGCTAACACTAGCATGCTCACAATGACAAAAGAGTGCTACAGAAATGAGTCCTAAAACCTGGAAATGAGTTAGCATTTTAGCACTTCTGGTTCCCTCGTCTGGAAGTCAATGGGTTCTTTGAATGGGTTTTTAGTTCGATGCCTGAAATAAGGTCTGTGGTTAACACAAATTGAAGAGATTTTAACGCTTTGTTCTATAACATAAAATACATCAATATGTCTTAAAGTTCCCGTATCATGCTCATTTTCAGGTGCTAGCACAAACAAAAAGATTTGGCCTAAAAAATCCGTCATCCTGGAGCACTCTGTGTTAACAGGCTGACATGCCTTATTTGCATAAGGTGTTGAAGAATATGTTGAAATGCATGGCATTCACACACTAAAATGTCCTCAACATTAACTATAAGGAACAAACTTACAACTAATTGAATTTGACTGCTCACCTGTGCAAGAACAACGTCGTCCCCTCTCATCGAGGTTGATGCCTGATGTGGTTTCCTATCCAAGACGAGCAGAACACAGCAGTAATAAGGATGAGTTGATACAGATACAGACAGCTCAGACAAACAGCTTTAAATTACATAAATAAACATCTACATAGCATTAATGCAAGAACAAATTGAATGTACTGATATCAAATTGAATGATTGATATCATAGATTGCAAGCTTCCTTTGCAGAGCAAAAACCTAGTAAGCCCATGTTACTGGAACTCCACTTACATGACTACTTGACTTGAAAAAAGGAGTCAATCGTCTTCTACCTTTTCCTCTTGTGCATCTTCCTCGTATCTTGTATAACAAAGAGAACAATGAAAATATTGAACAATGTCAAACTTCAATCGGAAATTGATCGAAATTAGCTCCGATCTCGACCGCCAAAATCGCAATGTGGACGTTGATGGTCATTTTAGAGTGTCTGAATAAGCCTGCATTCTTCAGTGATGTAAAAAATGAATTCCGGTAAATAAAAATAGACGAACAATGTAACAAAAGAGTGAATGGATTTTTCATCTCACAGCAGTAGCAAACAAAGCAGAGCTTTTTTATTCCCATGACGTAAACACTGGTGTCCATACCTTGCCAAAGTCTCACACCAACTATCACCCCCCAACACACACACACTGGCATGCAGAGGCAGACATATCGGCTGTTCCAACCTCTGCTCTCTTCACAAACAACTGTTGTTGATTTTTCTGTGTCTGTGATATTGTTCTCCCGCAGCTCTAACGGGGTGTGTGTGTGTGTGTGTGTGTGTGTGTGTGTGTGTGTGTGTGTGTGTGTGTGTCTGTGGTCGTTGCTGGCGCAGCGGGTCAGCAGTGGAAAAGAGCTGGGGGGAAATTTTGACACCTCTCCTGACCGTAAAGAGGCTGTGAAACCTGGAAGCCTCTACCTCCCTCCTGAGGTTACAAGGAGTTTGTCTGTAGTCTCTTAAAGGGTCGGTACACCCAAATTACAAAAACAAATTCTCACTTACCTCCAGAGGAATCGAGCCATGCAGATGGTTATATGTGCCCAGGGTTAGAGAAACCGCATGTGCAACAACTGAAACACAATAGAATCAGAATAGAGCTTGTTTTTCTCTTGAGGACAGGAGAGGCATGTTGCCATCCATTATGTTACGTCTGAGCCTGGCTATGGAGAAGATATCCTTTATTCTCATGCTGCTCACTCCACCATATCAATTACTCTTCCCATGTTACACATCGACTTAGTCACCGAGACGTCACTCACATTTTGAAGCCTTGAGTTCGGCTGTTGCCATCTTGGTTTTTTGCCGTCGCCATGTTGGTTGTTGACTGTTGCCATCTTGGTTTTTGTTGTCACCATCTTGGTTTTTGGCTGTCGCCATCTTGGTATTAGCCTGTAGCCATCTTGGTTTTTAGCCGTCACCGTGTTGGTATATGGCGCTAGCCATCTTGGCTTTTGGTCGTCACTATCTTGGTCTTTGGCCATCGCCATCTTGGATTTTTGCAACCAGATGTGACACAAGAGGGTGGAGCTAAGTACAACCAAATGCTCAATAAGACATTTTTAGGTGACCAAAAAGGTTACAATTAACTTTCATGAACTGAAAACACACTGTGAAAGGGTTAATGTTCCAAAACAAAAACACAGACAACTCCCAGACTAGGCAACACCGTGGTAGCGACCTGTCAATCACAAGGTAGCCACGCCCTAAAGCATCCCCTGCTTTATGGTCTATTTGACTCTAAATGGGACCATAATTTACTAAATGAACATCATGCTGTATTGAAGAAGACTTGAAACTAGAGATTGAGACCATAAACTCATGTTTACAATGTTGA
This sequence comes from Sebastiscus tertius, assembly GCA_916701665.1. Lineage (NCBI taxonomy): Eukaryota > Metazoa > Chordata > Actinopteri > Perciformes > Sebastidae > Sebastiscus > Sebastiscus tertius. The sequence continues at coordinate 130,062 of CAKAOH010039966.1, forward strand.
CTGAGGTAATAAATCAAGAGAGAAGCGGGAGGTGGAGAGCTCAGCACCCGGCAGCAGCGGCTACTCCACCGGCCAGAAGCAGAGCTTCGCCTCGCTGCTCCGCCATTCCCTGCTGGGAGCCAACACCGACACATGCTACTGGAAGCCCAGGCCATATTGCTGGGCCCGCTGGAGGGAAGGGCAGACGGGAAAACCAGATCCAGAACTGCGCGGGGCAGACAGTCAGACTCTGTTGCAGTAAAATGAGGTTTTCTAAAGGGATTCTGGTGCTCGGGAACACACCCCGCTTTTGTCCACAGGGATCGCCAAAATCAACACAAAATGAAAGGTCCTCGTAGTAGCTTCGAAAAATAAATAATTATAACCCAAACCACGATCTTTTCCTAAAGCGAACTAAGTAGTTTATTGCCTAAGCCTAACCAATTTCATGAACTGCTGTGAAACTGTTGGAAATATACAGGAGTCTGCCTCTCTCACGCTTCCTTTTGAGGAAGAGGAAAGAAGCAGCGGTGTGTTTAAGGTGTAATCTGTATTTGCGAGGTAGCACCACCTGTTGAAACAACTTAAAGTCTTATAGCACAGGCTTTGTTTTAGTGCCCTACTATATGGAAATATTCTCTTCTCTCATTATTTGAGGTTTGGTACGCAGACCAGGTTTATGTTGAGGCTTTAAAATTGTTTACATGTGTAATATTTGCAAAGAAACAGTAAATACTCAATCCTGGGTTTTAAGTTATATAAAATAATAATTTTTCATCTACACATCAGAGCCAACTTGAAGTTGTCACGCAAATCTATTATCGCTGATAGTCAATTCAACAGCTGGGGAAATCATTAGAAGCCATTGCCAGAGTGTCTATAGAGTAGAGCTGCATGTCTGTTAACGTACACTGCAGCAAACACAGAATATAAAACAGTAAGTAATAATCTTTGGGGTATTTTTTCTTAAAATCAGTGTTGGAAAGTGACATTTACTCAAGTACTGTAATATAATTAAGATTTTACATTAAAAAACAGAGCTGAGACGATTAGTTGATTGACAGAAAAAAAATCAGCAAATATTTTGTTAATTTATTTTTGCACAATTTAAGATTTCAATTTTAATAATCAATGAATCATTTAAGTCAGTGGTTCTCAATTTGGGGACCAATGGCACCAAAGATCACAGGGGGTGCGAGACGATTTCTCTGCTCTGAGGTTGTACTAAACTAACTAACTAAAATCATAATAACACTACTGGATAATTTATACAAAAATCTGTATATAAAACTATTTTAAACGTTTTTTTTTTTGCTACTTAGTAGGCCACATTATATTTTAACCTGGTATTTGTGCTTAGTTGCAGATAAAGATCAAGCTACACTAATATTATTAGTATTATACTATTTGTAGAATTAGATTCCAGATTGGTTTCTGACTCGTGTGATACGAACATTTCCAATAACTCCAGAGCGTTGTAAAGTCCTAAAGTCAACATTTATTGAAAAAAAGATAGATGTAATCATTTCAGAAATCCACAACATGTTTTTATCTTATGAAATATTCTGCTTTGATCCATATCTGTTGGCATTTAGCCTTTCAGAAACCACATTTTTACTGCAGTCCAAAAATGTGCTCTCCCGCTTGCCACACACAAAGGGAGGCATGCAGTGACGAGTTATGTTCATTAAAGAAAGTTGATTTATTAAGACTAACTCATTTAATACACCAAGTCACTTTATTCAAATTGAGGATTTTGTTCGAGGATTTGTATTTTTTTTTAGGGTGATGACGTCAGAAAATATGGGGAAGTGGGGAAGGGGGGGCTCAGCTTTTCTTAGATACAAGTGGGGGGGCTTCAAGGAAAATAAGTTGGGAACCGCTGCATTTATCCAGCAAAAATGCCAAAAAAGGCTTTAGTTCCAGCTTCATCTTGGGTGTTAGAATATTTTCAGTATTTTGTAACATTTTATAGAATAAAATAAGCAGATTAATTGATAATAAAAAAAAGAGTTTCAGCCATAAAAAAACACCATCAAGTTTTAAATTATCCAATATTTCGCAAAAAATAGAGAGAATAGTACAAACAAATAAATAGAATTTTTTTAATGTATCCAATATTTTGCAAAGAAAGGGAGAGAGAATAGTCCAATAAATTAATAGAAATTTGTGTAACATCACTTAGTTTTTCTCCTTTTCTCCTTTTAATCATGTCCTGCAGAACAACTTTTACTTTTGATACACAAAAGCACATTTTGTTGATATGTACTTTGAATGCACAACTTTAACTTGTAATATATTATCTTTACATTGTTGTGATGGTACTTTAAGTTAAGTAAGGAATCTGAGCATTACTCCAAGGTAAAAATACACAGCCTGTATGTTTCACCCATGTGTGTTAAATGTCATTCCATATGCCCCGAGGTTGCATCTTTATGGTGTGATAGCTTCAACAATACTCCAGTAGAACCAGAACCTTTATTAATTATCCTCGTGTCTCTGAAGCGTTACGAAGACTCACCACAGCCCAACAATTCCTGTCTTACTGCCTCATTGCAGCAAAAAAAAATTCTACCTATGTCATGGAAAGAAACAACCGTTCCTACCTCCAAGGTGTGGCTGTGTGATCTAACCAGTACACTACATTTGGAAAGGGTAGGATGTATCTTAAAGGGCAAGACTCCCACAGTATGACGTTCCTGAGGTGCAGCTATGCACGGTTTCATTTGATCTAATGAGCTGCTGAGTGAGAGAAGGGTATCGGACAGAGAGACAGAAGAGGGTTAGGTAGAGAAGGAATATCGGAGTTGTGTTCCTACGCATAGATTTAGATTTCATTTTGTTTCCTTGACATTATTTATTGAATCAATCACATCAAATCACATCTTTGTCATTTTTTACTTAATTTAATTGTTTATTTCCTTTATTTTGTAGATTTGTCCTGTGTCTTTTTGGTTTACTTCTTTTGGTATACTTTTGGTATACAATCCTGTATATTTTATATCATTCATTTCATATATGTGAATGCACATGAATGTGGGGTTATTTTGTGTAAATGGAGATGAGCATTGACACAACAGTGTTCTAAATGCATAATCTTCTTTGGCTCAATAAAAACAAAATTTGAAACACACAAAATAAATAAATAAATGAATTCATAAATAAATGAATTCAGAAATAAATACATCTGAGCCCTTTTTTCCACAACTGGTCAAAACCAACTTGACTTCAGACCAATGTTGATAGCTCAATAAGGCGAAACACCCGCTTAAATTTCTTTTCCTTGAAGTCAAACAAACATAAATAAAATAAATAAGTAAGTTTAATAATTTAAAAAATATAAAAAAACCTGGTTTCTACTGTATGCACAACCTATAAACAGACTTATATAAAATATATATATATATATATATATAACTTATTTTACTCAGCCTTTATGAACATCTTAATAGTTTGTTTTTTGTCATGAATAACAGCAGCAACGTACTGCAATCTGTGAGTCTGCGTATAACGAGACAGATCAGGCAGCTGCAGCATCTCATGTGACAGTGTCTGAATAGACAGATGAAGTGCATCCTAAATGTTTCACATTAGTTCTATAATTTAAAAACCTACTAATACATTTGTTTGATTGCAAATTTGGTGTTCTTTATTTTTTTATTTTCCTGTATTTTTTGAAACATGTAATTTGTTGAAATCATAAGTGACTTGTTGAGATACACAGGAAATACATTTCTGCTTACTAACACTGCATAGCTATTGAGTGGTGTTATTTATTGTCATTCATATGCAAAAATACAACAAATCTTTTCTCAGAAATCTTTATATATAACATTACATTGCAAACAATTTACTTTGCAAAAATCAACAAAGAAAAACTGCCATAAACAAAAAAGGTTTCCCTTCTTTAAGACATTTTACTAAAAAGTGTAGCCCTTTAATTCTGTCATATAACGAATAATAAAACATGGATTGGACGTCATCTTCAGTCTCGCCTAAATCCCAGTGTCATGTGTCTTCAGGGAGATTGTCAAACCTAGAACTCATGTATAGCTCATGTTAAGTTACCTGAACATAACTGCACACAGAGATCTTTGACTTTTAGTTAAATTCTGCTTCACATAACTCTCTACACTGTACTCGTGTTCAGAATCAGAAATACTTTATTGATCCCTGTTTCAGTTGCTCTTATATAAACATAAAGACATGTAAGAATATAGAAATAAGGTAGTAATTAGCTTATATATAAGGCCTTATATAAATCATGTACATAATGTTACAATATATAGCACAATATATGTAGAGAAATAGGAGTAAATAATACAAAATAAGAAATGAGAATATAAGAAATATGTACAAATATTTGCATTAAGACATGCAATATATAACACATAACCACAAATGTTTCATGAGACAATATGTTTACCATCAAAAGATTATCTTTCCTTATATTTATATCCTTGCAATATTACGTTTTGCATTTAAAAAGAAAGTTAACTTGTAGAAGTTTTTTTTTTTAATAAAAATGTCCTAAAATGTAAAGTTAAAAGGGAAAACTAAAAAACTCAAAAGTTCCTTGTTAAATTAATTATATCCTGTAAAATAGCTTTATTGTTTATAATTATAAGATATTGCATCACAGAAAATATGTCCTTTAAAACATTTTTAAACATGTTTAATAGTTGGAAAACATTTAAAATAAAAAATAAAGACATGCTTAGGTTGCTGGGTTAGTTAAATATTATTTAACTTCTGTTAAAATTCATCATTGCAATTATTTCATATAGTTTAAATATGCTTATTCAGTACCTTCCAAATGTATTGAAATACATATTTAACTTTTTCCTGAATCATTAGCTGTCACTTCTGAGTTTTATTTAAATATATGACATCAGTTTATGCAGGGCTGTAATATTTCCAGTGAAGACAGCAAACCGACCGGCTGCTTCTTTAACCGGTGCAGGTGGTGAGAGGCCGAGGGAGGACCAGAGTATGTGCTAATGGGCTGCTCTCAGCACAGACAATAATAATAACAACAACAAAGTGGAGCGCTGAGCGGGCCCCCTTCAACCGTTTCCAAATGTCATTCCAGGCCTGGATGTAATGAGCCTCAGTGCAGAGTTGAATGGTTGGTAATTGCTGAACAGGGGAAATGGTTTGTCACCATAGCTTCCTTTAGTTTCTCGGCTTCCTCTGTGTGTGTGTGTGTGTGTGTATGTGTGTGTGTAGACATCTTTCCTGTCAGAGTTGTGTCCCCAAACTCTCGGCCCCTCGACCTGATTGTCTGCACGCTGCAGGGAATTGGACCCACGCGGTGACCCCTAAATGATGACGATAAAAAAGAAAAAAATCTACAGATAGTTTAGGAGATCAGTCCAGTAGATGTCTGAGTCTTATTGTAGGGGAGGGCGGGGGGGGACAGATATCTTCTTGGATAAGGAGGAAGATTGAAGGAAAAAGTATGAGAGTGTGGAAGGAGAAAGGCAGGCGGAGCAGAGTTTTGTGTCTAATTATTATATTTGTCAGTGTAATAACTTACAACTGGAAAACGAGACATAATAGACCTAATTTCCATTAGCACTTTTCTCTACTTCTTTTCCACTGCAGATAGTACTGACCGTCATAGCGACGACATTTGAGGCGAGAAATAATCCGTGCAGTTGCAGAATCTGTCTTCATTTTTGGATCGACAACGTTTAATTTAAAAGATTCTCAGGAGTTTGGAGGGGCAGCGAGTCGCGTCAGACGCATGTGATTTACATAAAGTAGACTGGACCTCAACTTTATGCAAATAAGGAGCGGGCGTCGTGATGCTCTGTTTCTCGAATCGCGCCGCCACGCTACCAGAATGCATTACACGGCTGCTTACATAGACAATGCATGGGAGGCGTGGAAAGGACGGAGCCTGTGGACACGTACCATGAGGTATCCTTTAGCAACAGTACGTGACGAACCGGACTTTCAACTAACTCCGATGTAAACCCACTCACGGCGTTATTCGACGGTCGGAGCAAGTGATGTAGTACTGATGAGAGTTAGGGTCCGCCAAGGGCGGGTGGGAGTTAGTATGGTGGATGGGTCAAACAAACACAAGACTTTCAACCAGACTGGTCTTTGTGTCCCGTGTGAAACTAAAATGTTGACTCATTTTGTCACGTCATGTCACGTGACTCTGTATTGTCAGTCCTGTGAGACAGGTGAGTCGCTGTTCATGTGACTCGTCGGTATCGTCAGTCCCGTGAGTCGCTAGTCAGTGAAGTTAACGTCACCCACGACCATTTCCTAACCCTACCTAAGTGGTCCTGCTGCCTAAACCTAACTTCCTGTGAAAACGGATGTTTATTAAGAAAGGACACTATACATATAACGAGCATATATTGACACGCCGTCCCTGGTCGGTCCAAAATTAATGTAAGAGGGGTACCGTCCACTTGGACTCAAGGATGAACTGATTAGATTTTGATGGAAATGCTGCCCCCTATTTGTTGGAAGCACATGGCCAGATCTTACACATTGCACCTTTCACAAACAATAGTTAGATTATTGGATTTTATTACATCAGCAAGAAGCTTGAAATGTTTCTGTTTTCAAAAGCGCAGGGATAGTTTTTTTTGACATAATCACAACTAAAGGTCCATTTACTAGCTTTTTTCCGAAGCCTTCAGCCATATTACATGGTTTTCATCGGTGAAAGTTTGTTTGTCCGGTTAACATGCAAGCTCAGTAGCTGATATGTTTTCATGCATATCACTTTTAGGACTTCTCAGGTCTTTGAATGCTGCGTGATATGTTTGACAGCTCTGGAAAAAGCTAGTAAATGGACCTCTGTTTTGAAAACAGAAATGTTCAATCTTGTGGTTTATGTAAACTAAAAAATTGCAACTGCATTAACAGGAAATAAGTTATTAAGAGTTAATTAAAAGGTATTACGCTGCATTAATGGTTTCATATTCTCAGGAGAAGTTAAAGGTACCATATTGTAAAAAGTGAGATTTTCATGTATTTTATATTATAAAGCAGGTTTAAGTGATATATAAATACTGTGAAAGTATCAAAACACTCAATATACAGAGAAATACACACAGCCCGTTTTCAGAAACTGTGTGTTTTAAACGTAAACATACTAAATGTGTCCCAGTTTATTTCCTGTTGTGGTGTATGTAAATGACATCAGCTGATAGGATGTAATCATGGACCCAAGCTGTTTCCTAGCGACGCAATTCCGTTGCCTTCTGTTGAAATGCACTAAAACTGAGTGTTTCAGACAGAGCATGAATACAGGTATATTCAGGCAGACAGTATGAGAAAAATAATGTGTTTTTTAAACATTAAAGCATGTAAACATGTTCTATTAGAAACCCAAAATACAAGCATTAACCTGAAAATGAGTAGAATATGTCCCTTTTAATGTATAGCTTTTACAGCACAGATGTAAATGTACATGTGTGGTGTGTGTGGTTATGTGAAATAGGAGATGGGTTTATGAAGAGGAGCAGAGAAGGGAGAAGAGAAATATTTAACCTTAGAACAGACTTGTGGTATTGTAATGAACCCTTTGCCCACGCGGCGATTTTGTAAAGAGCAATTTCCATGTCATATCTGATCAAATGTGACATTGTTGAAAGAGTACTTTACCCCACACTCCCTTCTCCAGTGTCTGGGATGCTTTACATTCAGTGGAACAGTTCCCCCAAAGAAAATCAAACCGATTAGGCACATGCCAAACATATCAATGTAAAGAACATATTTTTGAAAAAAAGGCGTTTTGTTTACTACCCAGGGGATACGCTAGTAAAAATTGTCAAAATTCCCCACATTCAGTATACTTACCCATTACCTGCAAATATGCACACACAGAACACATACCATGTTGCTCTTACATTTGATGTCCATTTTGATTTGGGCCAATTGAAAAGTATAAAGTTTGAATACATGCATGTTTGAATACAAACTTGTCACCTTTCGGTGAAATTCGCAGTTTTGAATCCAAAGTAGGTCACCCACGAGATTCGTGCAGATCTGATGAGTTTTTGAAATTGCGGGCGGGTAAGTTGGAAAGTTGGGAAGTTCTGACCGGTGGATTGCCTACTCCGGGTAGGGAATGAGTCCTTACCCCAAGTGACGGAGTTCAAGTACTTCGGGGTCTTGTTCGCGGGTGAGGGGACTATGGAACGTGAGATTGGCCAGAGAATCGGAGCAGCGGGGGGGAGGTATTGCATTCGCTTTACATGACGAAAAGAGAGCTTAGCTAGAGGCGAAGCTCTCCATCTACCGGTCAATCTTCGTTCCTACTCTCACCTATGGTCATGAGGGCTGGGTCATGACCCAAAGAACTAGATTGCGGGTACAAGCGGTCAAAATGGGTTTTCTCAGGAGGATGGCTGGTGTCTCCCTTAGAGACAGGGTGAGAAGCTCAGTCATCCGTGAGGGACTCGGAGTAGAGTCGCTACTTTTTTGCGTTGAAAGGAGCCAGCTGAGGTGGTTCGCGCATCTGGAGAGCCCCCTGGGTGCCTCCCTATGGAGGTGTTCCTGGTGCGACCAGCTGGGAGGAGACCACGAGGAAGACCCAGGACTAGGTGGAGAGATTATATCTCCACACTGGCTTGGGAATGCCTCGGGATCCCCCAGTCAGAGCTGGAGCTGTTGCCCCCACGACCAGATCCCAGATAAACGGTTGAAGATGAGAGTGAGTGAGAGGGGCGGTAAGTTCCCCGTCACACAGACAAATATTTATTATCGCTAACACAAAGAAAGATTGATGCACGTAATGCTGAACCAACATTCACAAGAGCGAGTTCCGCTCGGAAACTTCTTTTCACAGCTAGCAACTGCTGAGTGCTGAGGTTAGCACAACGAGAGGATTTGTGTGAAAGTCAGTCACACTATGGCGATCGCAAATGAAACACTGGCGTGGGGAGACCAACCTGCAGGGTCCCAGTCAGAACCGCAACTGCAACACATTCTCACTCCCAATTCGTCAGTGCCCCTCAGCATCGGTACCCCTCTTACGTTCATTTTGGATGGACCAGGGACGGCGTGTCAATATATACTCATTACATGCATAGTGTCCTTTCAAAATATACTTCCGTTTTCACAGGAAGTTAGGTTTAGGCAACACAACCACTTAGATAGGGTTAGGAAACCGTCATAGTTGACAGTAACTTCACTGACTAACGACTCATGATACCGACGAGTCATGTGACTGAAGACTGACGTGACAAAATAAGTCAACGTTACTTTTAGGTGACTTATTGTCACACGGTAGACAAACACCAGGCTTCTCGGTTGAAAGTCTTGTGTTTGTTAGACCCATCCACCGCCCATCCCGCCCGCCCTTAGTGGACTCTCATGTAATTAATACTACGTCAATTGCTCTGACCGTTGAATAATGTGGGTAGGTTTACATTGGATTTAGTTGAAAACCCAGTTTATCACATACTGTTGCTAAAGGGTGCCTCAGTGTGTCAGTTTCCGATGCCGAGGATCACTTACCAAACAGATGATGAGTTTGGAGTGAGAACGGGTTGGCAACAGACAGAGAGTTGTGCATAAGACGAGGAAGGTGTGTCGGTGTCGCTCAAAAGAGCAAACATATAGTTAAGTTTATCACCACATAATAATTAACTGCACAACTGGTTTGGCACTACTGCCAATTTGTTCAAACAATTAATGCGGCACGAACCATTATCTTTATGGTAGCAATAAATCAAATTACTATGTGCAAAGTTGAAAGTGTTTCTCGTAGTGACAGACCCACAGAGAACTAGAATGGCACTCGGAGAGCGCAGACCTCCGCCAAGCTGCCCGTAATGTAATTTCAATTTGCAATGTGAAAAAACGGCAAATCTACAGTTACTACCACCACCTCCCCCCCGCTCTCTTTCCGTCTCTCTCTCTGAAGGAAAGAGGCGGGGTCATGTGTCATCAACGCGTCATCAGTTACACTGTATGTGTTATACCCAGAGGTCTTTATGTTCTGGCTGATCGGAATCCTTAACAAAATTCCTGAATCCGGATCATGATCCGGAACACCACCGAAATTTAAAGGATTGTTCATTGTGCCAAACCCCACCCCTCCAAAAAATTTCATTCAAATCCATTGCAGACTTTTGGAGTAATCCTCCAAACGGACAAACAAACAAACAAACCAACACCGGTGAAAACATATCGTCCTTTCTAGGCCTTCGGCATTGGCGGAGGTAATTATCGACCGATTCTGCAGTTCTGCCCTGCTGTACAGAACCTGTTATCACATCGTTGTTTTGTTTTTTTTCGGCCTACAACCTGCACTCATCAACTTTATGTCAAGACCAGAGAAAAAACTCAGTTAAACACACCGCTTACCAGCACTGAACAGCAGACAGACAAAGTTGCCAACTGGTGAACATAGTGGAGCATTATACTGTTGCAGAGCCGAGACCAAAACAGAGCTACAAAGAGAGTAAATAATGGACCTCCATCTGGCAGGTGGACAGGAAGACAACTCCAAGTAAATGCTAATGTTGCTTCAGTGCTTATGTACTGCTAGTCACAAAAGGAATGAAGAAAGGGAATTTGCCATCCGTCCATTCTTCCGTTTGTCCGTCCCTCTCTTCCAATCCGAATCCAGGTTATAAACATAATGTCTTTTATAGAGAGGCGAAGTTCAGCTCCTTCCGGTGGACCAGAATAAAGGCCCCAGACATAAAATATTCACAGGTGAGATCGCATTTCCTCCAACCACTGAATAACGCCGTGGGTGGGTTTACATTGGATTTAGTTGAAAACGCGGTTTGTCACACACTGTTGCTAAAGGGTGCCTCAGTGAGTCGGTTTCCAATGCCGAGGATCACTTACCAAACAGCGATAATTGATGTGTTTTGGAGTGAGAACGGGTTGGCGACTGACAGAGAGTTACGTATAAGATGAGGACGGTGTGTTCGTGTCGCTCCCCCACTCTAGGGTATGTGAAAGGAAAGTTAACACATCCAACATGTTAATGCACATTCGACAGCATCACCCAGATTTGCCGATCACCGCGACGGTGTCAAACTCCTCATCCCCCGCTGCTTTCAAGTAGATGCAAAAGCAGAACGGGATAAAACAATTACAGAGGTAATTGGCATTTACACTGACATACAACCAATGTGGAATCAATTGAAACACTCCTCCTAAAGCAAAAGTTTTATTTTTTTAGTTAAAATAAGTAGCCTACAAAATAAAGTAAAATGTTTTATTTTATACATTTTGTGCAAAATTGGTGCATTTGCTAAAGATAAAACAAATCATGTCCAGAGCGCACCAGATTGCACCATAAAAAAAGTCACATCTTTTTCACCTTTTTCAACACTTATTTGATGAGTCTGAATGCCTGTGTGTGACATGAGTATGCAGTATGTTTATTAAATATATACATATATATGTATACAATAGTGCTTCGCAGCAGTACTGCAGGCATTGTACCAGAACGTCATGGTGAAGAAGGAGTTGAGCCAGAAAGATCGATTTACCAGACGATTTCCGTTCGTTCTTAGCCTGCTGCCACAGCGACCTGGCCCCCGGAAAAGCGGCAGAAAAATGGACGGGTGAATGGATAGGTTCCAAAGATGTGAAGGTGAAAAGAGTAGGCATATAGTTAAGTTTATCACCACATAATGTTTAACTGCACAACTAGTTTTGCACTCCTGCCAATTTGTTGAAACGATTAACTAACCATTATCTTTATGGTAGCAATAAATCAAATGACTATGTGCAACGTTGAAAGTGTTTCTCGTAGCAACAGACCCACAGAGAACTAGAATTGCAATCAGAGAGCGCAGACCTCCGCCAAGGTGCCCGAGTACGATTGCTCTCCATGCAGCTTGCGACTTCATCCACGTGTATTTTTGTTTATGTTGAGATCAGCTGTACGTAGCGGAGCATCGTAAAACACTTCATTCAAACCGGACAGACACAAGATAAAACTCACCTAAACCATTGTCGTTACTCTTTCCAACAATCACCAAGTGTGCTTTGGTCCAACTCAACTGTAATTTCACAGAGTTTAATGTGAAAAAAACACTGATTCTACAGTTGTTACACCCCCCTTTGCCCCCACCCCACGCTCTCTCTCCGTCTCTCTCTCTGAAGGAAAGGGGCGGGGTTATGCTTCATCAGTTACACTGCATGTGTTATACCCACAGGTCTTAATGTTCTGGCTGATCGGAATCCTTAACAAAATTCCTGAATCCAGATCATGATCATTGTGTAAACATATTGTATTTTATAGAGAGGCGAAGTTCCGCCTCTTCCGGTGGACCAGAATAAAGGCCCTACACATAAAATATTCACAGGCGAGTATTTTGCATTTTTGTGTTGTTTATCTTATCACACCTCTAGTATGTAAAGGTCTATACCAGTACAATACAATACCAATCGGCCAATACAAATGATTTCTCTGGTCACACGGAATTGCTAGCTTGGCCACTGTTTTCTGCAGAGCTAGCTTTGGCCTCAGTCTTTTGGTACAATATCATGTATGTAGCCATCAAGTGCATATTCAAGGCCCTTTCACAGGATGTTTGTCTTAAAACAAAACCGATGTAAGCATTAAAAAGTCGGCATTTTCAACTAACTAACTGGGCTAAAATTAGCTTGATTATCTAGCTAGCTTTGGTTAGTAAAATCTAATGCTAGTTGATATTTCAACAAAACTGACAGTCGTCAACGAGTCGTTCGTGTTCGTGTTCCCTTGAGTGCACAAAAAAACATGATTCAGAAAAAAAGAACTACAAAAAAATGGAGATACCTCTTGTGCCATGCGTCAACGGGACTCTCGACAGGCATAGCAACAGTTAACTACTGTTGCACCCCTTAAACCTGGAGGGTCACATCCTCCATCCAATGCATTGTGTTTGTATGTGTGTGTGTGTGTGTGTGTGTGTGTGGGATATATGAGTGTGCATGAGAGAGAGTGTTGTCACCACATCTGGCCCTGTGTGTTATTGCAGAGGTCAGGGGTCTGCTGGGTCTCTGCAGCCGTTGCTAGCGTGTGTGTGTGTGTGTGTGTGTGTGTGTGTGTGTGTGTGCGCGTCTGGAGCGGAGCTGCAGGTGAACGCCACAGGCTATCATAATCACAGGTCAGGGTCATTAACTCTTTTCTGTGTGTGCCAGTGAGACTCGGGTAAGGAGGGTGTTTAGAGGGTGAACAGGTGGTAATCTGGTGTTCAAAGACAGAAGGAGAGAGTAGAAGGAGTGTGTCCAAGAGAAAAAAAAACAGAGTACAAGTTGCTCTGACTAAAAAAAAATTTGGCTTCAATAGGCTGGAGAGTGGTGAGGTACACTTGATCTCATCATTGACAATTCATCTTTTTTATACAATAGTTAGGAGTGTATTTACAAATGGTTCCATATCATGGTTCCAAAATTTCCAGCCCGAACACATTTGAAGGAAAATGTATGTGATTTTCAACATAATAGATGTGAGTATGTGCAAAAAAAACCCAATGATAAATCTGACTTGCAGAGGGTCACATGTAGGGTTCCACAAGGTTCAGTACCGAGTCCAAACTGCTGTTTATTTGGAACATTAATGGTATTTGCAACGTGTCCAAAATGTTTGTTTTATTTGCAGATGACGCAACTTTATTTTGTTCTGGTAAAGATTTTGAGCAGCTTCTGGATAAGGTGGAAACAGAATTGAAACATTTTAAATGTTTTTTTTAATATATATACATTAACAAGTTGTCATTAAACTTAAATAAAATAAATAATATTTGAATCATTTTATGTTTAAAGAAACAAAGACTAGAACAAATGCAAAACAAAGAGCAGTCAAAGGAGTTAATTTATGGAATAGTTTTTAAAAGGGAATCAAAATGTGTAATATACTTAATAGATTTTTTTTTATTAATATTTAAGATTGAAGATGATTAACAAATATAAAACTGAGGTACACACGCTAGTGTGTATATGTTTCTTTGTCTGGGACTTTTTGGGTATATAAAATACACATATATTTTATTTCAATTAATCACATTTTCAAATGTGCAAAATAATTCATCTAAAAAAATAAGCTAAGGCTTCATCCTACACATTTCTGCTTGCTTTGGTTTGTCACTATTTCAAAAGTAATTATGACTTACTGTTTTTTATTACTTTTATATGTGTATTTGAGTTGTATAAGTTGAAAATGCCTAAAATAAACTATCTTTGCACTCACCACCTCTGTTGTCAAGATTCAGGAAGTACGACTTGCATAAAATGCATATTGGGGCAAGCAGCGTAATCCTCCTAAAGCTTTCAAAACAAATTTTAATTTGACATAAATTGTTTCAAACGCTTGTCTCTGAGTCTGACCAAAATGTGTCAAAAGAACACATAAATTCTGTGTTAGCTTTTGTATAGGGATCTACTTCCAGCTAACCAAGCTAGCTGCCTATTCATATGCAGTAATAACAAATATTTATAACACATTATGTATATAGCAATGGTGGGCTGCAAACCCGGCTTGGGGCCCTTCTGTGTGGAGTTTGCATGTTCTCTCCGTGTTAGTGTGGGTTTTCTCCGGGTGCTCACGTTTCCTCCCACAGTCCAAAGACATGCAGGTTAGGTTCATTGTTGACAATAAATGTCCCGCAAGTGTGAATGTGAGCGTGAATGGTTGTCTGTCTCTATGTGTCAGCCCTGTGATAGTCTGGAGACCTGTCCAGGGTGTACTACGCCTTCACCCAATGTCAGCTGGGATGGGCTCCAGCCCCCCCGCGACCCTGAATAGGATAAACGGTTTCAGATAATGGATGAATGGATGAATGGATGTACAGTATATAGCATGATTCTATTTCATCAAAGTGGGATGGTCCTCAGCTATGCTTCGATTCCGTGTCTTTTGATTTAGCTCATTGTCCGTCTACTCTGTTTCAAATTAAATAAAGTAAGTAGACGCATTAAGCTTGTATCTTAATCTACTTATCTATCTATCTTATCTACTAGCTAATCCAGAGGGCACATTTCTCTATTTACTGTCGTTAGGATTCAGTGACAAGTGTTCGAAATGATCTATGTAAAACTGAAGTTAAGTTGAAAAGCTTTAGGAGGCTTGTGCTGCTTGCCCCAATAAATTGTTTTGCCAGAGTTAGCACGGAAGTAGCGGGTGCGTTAGCATGATCCATAGTCAGACTGACTACTTAAAGGTGCTATTGATAACATTCAGCCGCTAGATGTCGCCCCCTCCCTCCCGAGTCAATTGCATTCACTTCACAACAAGTGGTTGACGGTTGTACAACCTGCGTATTTTATGGTGTGTGTTATTGAGTGGAGTGTGACTCGGACAGTCATTTCAAGAGATGAATCTTTCATGGTAGAGTAATGAAGTCATTTTGCAACATGTAGCTAAAGACCTACATTAGATGTGTCTTGGTTAGTCTTTCCAACAATCACCAACTCTGGTTTGGTCGAAATAAACCCTTATTTTATTTATTTTTCAGTCAGCCACCATCTTTTAAATCCCCTCTGATGCGCATCATCGCGGCATATGTTTGGGGGAACCATAACGTCAGGTAACTCAAAACAACCGGTCACTAATGCCAACGTAGGTAGCCGGGCAATTACAGTCAAACTCAAACATTTATCCGTATTTTCCCACACTAACTGGCAACTTGATTGCCGACAACACAAAGATACCATGTGACAGCAACGTCGTTATACTGTTGGCTCACAAGCCTTGTTAGAAGTGGGAATAAATGTCAGTTATCTTCCATAGACATAAACAAAACATTCATTTTGGACCTGCCAACATTTTTTAAATAATTAATTGACATTCATAATAATTTGTTTAGGAAAAGCCATACTTTTGTTTGGCACCTTTCTAAATGTTCTATGGATGTAATATTTTGTAAAAAAAAATTGTCTACATAGAAATGTTATAAATAACATCTTTAAAAGGTCCCATATCATGCTCATTTTCAGGTTCATACTTGTATTTTGTGTTTCTACTAGAACATGTTTACATGCTGTAATGTTAAAATAAAAAAATATTTTCCTCATACTGTCTGTCTGAATATACCTGTATTTACCCTCTAATGCTCCGCTTTAGTGTATTTCAGCGGATTTGCAACAGAATTGCATTGCCTGGCAACAGTTTAGGTCAATGTTTACTTCCTGTCAGCTGATGTTATTTACATACACTGCAACAGGAAATAAACTGGGACACATTCAGAATGTTTACATTTAAAACCGTGTAATGGTCTAAATATTGTATATTTGTGACATCACAAATGGACAGAAATCCTAACGGCTTGTTTCAAACGCACAATTTCTGAATACAGGCTGTGTGTATTTCTTTGTATAGTGAGCGCTTCAATACTTTCACAGTATTTATATAGCACTTAAACTTGCTTTATAATATAAAAGACATGAAAATCTCACTTTTTACAATATGGAACCTTTAACAGATCAAGACAATGTAAAAATACCAGCATTTTCTTTTAAGTTATCTACTCCAAAACGCTAAGAGTTTTTGTTTTATTATTATGTTTTCAGTTGATCTGTAAGAGGAGGTGACACTTTCTTTCTCCTTTTGGGCTAAAAAGAAACGCAAAACACCTTTTTTTGATTCAGGTTCAAGGGTGAAGAGAGGTCTGCCTGCTATTTTTAGCGCCAAGTCCAAGATGGCCGACCTTTGTCCTTTCTGGCCGGGGGTCAGGTGTCAGGGGTCAAATGTCAGCAGGCTGAAATGACAGTTTATTTTTAGTGCAAACAAGACTGCTATTTAAGGCTACATAAAGAGGCTGGTCAGATAATTATACCACCGGTTGGTCGGCTGCCATTTATCCACCCACCCTACCGGTCAATTGCAGCCATATGTGGACAGACTAGGGGGTCTGCCCTGCTGCCACCATCTGTGTGTGTGTGTGTGTGTGTGTGTCTGCATTAATTTTCTCCTGAGTAAATGTTGGCATCTTTCCTTTCCTGTGTTGTAAACGTACACCACTTCATATCTTCTGGTGGATGTGTGTGTCTGGCTTGTAAATGCAACCATGTAACCCAGTACATGTGCATCCATGCGTGTGTGTGTGTGTGTGTGTGTGTGTGTGTGTGTGGTTTCTCTGCATAAATGTTAGTGTCCCTCAGTTGCGCTGTTGTTAATGCGGCTTCTGCTAACCCCTCTCTTCAATTTGGTTTCAAAACTCAAAACACGCTGTCCACCCTTTTGCAGCCGTCGGCCCAGTGTTGGAGGGAATCAAATCAAACAGAAGCGTTGTTTATGCTGCACCCTCTCAAACCACCCAGACGCTGCACTGAGGATGGCAATTTACAGTGCGTTACAGCAGGGTAGTGTGGATGAAAAGACAAGATGAGTCTGACAACCACATGAAAGAGAAGAAGTACTTCAGCATGTCACTCACCGGTCAAACCAAGCAGGATGGTGGTTAAAACTGTGTAGGATATGTGTAAAGTTTAATATCATTATTAGGGCCCGAGTATCGACAACGTCGGGCCAGCGAAGGCCCTATTGAAGCTGTAGTGTTTCTTCTTTTTCTTTTTCATTCAAATGAATCGCCTTTTTGAGGACCTTAACATGCTCAAAAAGTTGTTAAACTTGGCACACTTATCAGACGCGGTAAAAATATATATATTTTAAGGGTCAGATGTAACATGTGGAGATGCACAAAAAAGCCTCTTGGATGTATGCCCAAAACTCAACAGGAAGTCAGCCATTTTGAATTGAATGTGCGATTTTCACCCATTTTTAGCATTTTATAGGCCGTGTACTTTAACAAACTCCTAGATCTGATGTAGTTCAGTGTTCAATATATTTTACATAAAAACACATTTTATGTATGGTAAATTTCAGTGTTTGAATTACACCGTGGCTTCTGGGGGAGCTATATTTTTCGGGTGTGAGAGGGTACTGTACACAGTACTGTAATGTACTTTGTTGTTGTCATCTATAGTGGTTATTTGCATAAAACACAATTCAAATGAATAGGCAACAAATTCTTGTATTTTAATTTAAATATTTGCTTTGATTAAAAAACATCTTGGCATCAGTAGTTTTAATTATGTATTATACTGTATGCTGCTTAGAGCTACTGTAATGTTATGAAGTTAAACAGCTCATAACTCCCTCTGTAATATCTATTTTATATTGTTGTGAAAACATCTTCAAACAACTGAATTTATTCAAGTTTCTCATCACATTTTACAGGATTACAACTGAATCATGATAGCGTTATAATTCACCATTGCCCAATAGTCATTTTTACTGAACAGAGCTTGGACGCACCATGATGGAACCTCCGTTAACGTTAGTAACTCGGTTATTTAGCTAACCAGGACTGTGCTGCCCCACCGGCTGCTAACAGCTAACGTTAACTAGCTCTCGTTCTGACGATTTCAACATGGATTTGTTGTCCACAGTGTAGCATTATCAGGGAAAAAATAAGGTGCACTCCACAGGTTTATTTTCACCACGCTGTTGAGCAAACAAACCAAAAAAACTGAAACACTGTGGGAAAGTATTGTTAAGAGGAATTGATCGTCACGGAAGCATGACAACTAAGAATTGTAATTGTCGGTGGACAAAAGTTCATCTTCTCCTGACTTACTCTCCTTTGCCAAAATTTGACTTTATGGAAATTAGTAAAGTAGGGCTGTCAAAGTTAACACAATAATAAAGCGTTAACATCGCAAATTTGTTTCAAAGCCACTAATTTCTTTAATGCATTAACACAATTTCCGATTTACAGGTTGTAGCGGGCTCAGTTTTCATGTTGAGTGGGAAGATACTGCTATCACATGAAACTAGAAAACCTGAGGAATCCATTAGTACCAACAAGCTATAGCTTGTTGGGAAGGAGGCTAAATGATGCTCCAAACTTACCCTAAATTTTCGGGAGGAAAAACTGGCATGGCCATTTTCAAAGGGGTCCCTTGACCTTTGACCTCAACATATGTGAATGAAAATGGGTTCTCTGGGTACCCACAAGTCTCCCTTTTACAGACTTGCCCACTTTATGATCATCACATGCAGTTTGGGGGCAAGTCATAGTCAAGTCAGCACACTGACACACTGACAGCTGTTGTTGCCTGTTAGGCTGTTGTTTTGTGTTGTTAATTGATTTCCAATAATAAATACATACATATATTTATATAAAGCAAGCATATTTGCCCACTCTGTTGTTGATAAGAGTATTAAATACTTGACAAATCTCCCTTTAAGGTACATTTTGAACAGACAAAAAAATGTTGCAATAATTTGCGATTAATCACGATTAACTATGAACAATCATGCGATTAATCACGATTACATATTTTAATCAATTGACAGCCCTAATGTAGATATTGCATAAAACAAACTAAGAAAACAACCAAACAAAGAATGACAATGGAAAATACCTAGTGAACACACACTCACACAAAACTCCCTAGAATACCAGAGTCAGTTGAATGAATAAATTCCCAAGAGGCCCTGTAGCTGAGTCACTAGTTTCACTTCAGCATCGTCAAGTTTTTTTTCATGATTTAGCTCTTTTTTTCTCTTCGTTCTCTCTCTCGGACTTTCTTTTGGTTATCTTTCATACCTCTGGCTTCTTGTTTCTCTGTTTCACTCATTGCCTTCGTCACTCTCTTCGCTCCAGTGTTTCTCTCAGCTTGTCATTACTGACTCTCAGAGCTAAAACTGTCACACTTGGCTCTAGATATGAATCAACAGCCAGTTATATCATAACTTGTTTATGTGTCGCACCAACATGCTGCTGAGATTGTCAGTTCAATTGTTGCAAATACAGTGGGGGAACTCTTTTTATACTATAAATGGCATTAGGTTACTATGGTTGTGCACACTTTCAGCATGGGTGGCTCCATGTAGGAATCAAACACCCTGGCAGCCTTAGTGGCATGCTGTAATCACCGTGTTGTACAGTTGGCGATTCCGACATTGCTCAGTCAGCTCAGTCTCAGCTACAGTGAAGCTGCTGGTATAATATGTAACTAGAAAACCCAATGAATCCATTGGTACCAACCATGTCATCCTAGCTTGTCGGGAGAGAGGCTAAATAAAACTAGACTAAATTTTGGCGAGGGGGAAACTGGCATGGCCATTTTCAAAGGGGTCCCTTGACCGCTGACCTCCAGATATGTGAATGAGAGTCTCCCTTTTACAGACTTGCCCACTTTATGATAGTCACACGCAGTTTGGGGCAAAAACAAATGCAGAATGTGTTATTTTCACAAATTCGAAAAATTGTGTATTTGAATATTTCTGCATACTGGGGGGGGGGGTCCCTAAACAGTCTTGAATTCCATAAATTGAGTATCACTGTAAAGCTGAGACTCTTGTGGATCCAATGAGCCCAACTGTATTCATGTGTGATGATGTTAGTCCCCATAGGAGCAATTTAATATAGAGACAATTTTTTAAAACTTGACCTCATATTTATAAAATGACCTGTGGTGAGCTCTAGGATAATCACAGCCTCATGAAACTTAACAGCCACAAACTAGAGACCTAGAGCATTCAGAGGATTGATGGATCAAACTAGAGACCTAGAGCATTCAGAGGATGGATGGATCAAACTAGGGATCTACAGTATAGCATTCAGAGGATGGATGGATCAAACTAGGGATCTACAGTATAGCATTCAGAGGATGGATGGACCTAGAGCATTCAGAGGATGGATGGATCAAACTAGGGATCTACAGTATAGCATTCAGAGGATGGATGGACCAAACTAGAGACCTAGAACATTCAGAGGATGGATGGATCAAACTAGAGACCTAGAACATTCAGAGGATGGATGGATCAAACTAGAGACCTAGAGCATTCAGAGGATGGATGGATCAGACTAGAGACCTAGAGCATTCAGAGGATGGATGGATCAGACTAGAGACCTAGCGGATTCAGAGGATGGATGGCTTTCCTAGTTAGATTGACAATAAGGGGGTTTCTGAGCAGTTTCCAGAACAGAAGTGCTCGCCATCCAATCGCCAAAAAATGCAATTCTTACAGAAATCTCCAAATGTTCAAAATTTTTGATCCCAAATCAATCACAGCATGGCTTTTTCTATGGTGTTCCTCAAGGTCTTGGTGTCTTAATGTGGTATTTTGGAGGGATTATTGATCGTTTTTATCAGTTCTTGAGTGGTAACATTTTTTTAAATTTAGCACCAAATCTGTGTAACAAATGGTATCAACCCCAAAATTGTCCTTATACACTTTCACAATTTATTTTACTTAATTAATTAATGTTTATTTCTAATTTATGACTAGAACAAGTCAGATTAATCTTCAGGTTCCCAGCTTTCAGGGGATGTACACCACGTCTATGTGACATCTACTGTTGACCTGCTATCTCCCCCTAAACACCCTCTGGACCTCCTTTGTTTTGTCAAGAGACTAGACTCAAGGGGGACAGAAAAATTACTTATTTAGTGACAAATTTATAGTTGGTGTTTGAAGGATCTAAAGGTTATGGGCTCCGAAACTTTGATCTTTGAAGCACATCAATGTGCACTGACTGTGTCAAACAGGGAACACCTAATTGAAATATCCCCGAACATGCAAGACTCTGAAGTCAAGAAGAGTTGATCTGAGCAGATGGCTGCTGGGTGGACGTGGTGAAACTTTGTTTGCATGCGGTGTCAATCAGTGACACACCGGGGGGGAAATCAGTGTGGTTTCCATAGTCAGCAATATTGTGTAATGGACCAGAGTGCAAACTGTGTGTGTGTGTGTGTGTGGGGGGGGGGAGATAAAGTCTCTGTAGAGGGCATGAATGTGATACTTTCATGTCTCATCAATGGCTAAATAAACTCACTATGGCGTCTCAGGGTTGAGCTTTGATTCTGGCAAGGAAACAAATGTATACATATATATTATATTATTATATAAACATAAATGATATTCAACAAAACTCTACAGCCATGCTAGCAGCTCTGGGTGCTGTGAGGTAGATGCTAACATCAACATGCTAACATGCTCACACTTATAATGCTAACATATATGCTGATGTTTGGCAGGTTTACCACGTGCACCATCTAAAGGTCTTTGCACACCAAGTCAAATTTTTTTCGTATGCGTCTTTTTTAATCCGTCATCCGATAAAAAACATTATGCACAGACACCTTGCACACCAAGTCCGATGTGTTATATTATTCTATGCGTTGCGAAGAATTCGCAATACAAGACAAAACTGTATTAATTATGTGGGTCCGATGGATAGCGCTAGTCCCTAATGGGGCTAATGGATGAATGACGATAGTAAGAAGCTATCGTTAGCTGCCTAGAGCACAATCACTCTAATCTTTCCTCCATCCTTTGTTTTGTGACCATCCCCCGATTCCAAGCTGTTCTGCAATCGCCTGCCACAACCTATCTTTAAATTCCACATCTCTGTATTCTTTTATTTCTATAATGCAAAGCCCCTTGTGCTGGGATAAGGAGTGAATGTTTATCATGCCATTTTGGATGATGCATGGATGGCGACTCTGAGTGGTCAAACAACCCACTTTTGCTTTTTGACGGATGCAAAAAAAACGCGGAAAATCTAACCTGTTCCAAAAACCTTAGGCTAATGACGGACAAAAGTTTTGGAGTCAGTGTGTAAACGTCATTGACACGACTTTAGGTTGTATTCATTTTTTAAATGTCCGACAATTTCGGACGAAAAATACGGACTAGGTATGCAAAGTTTAGTTTAGTCTGTTAGCATGCTAACGTTTTCTAATCAGTACAAGATAAAGCTGAAGTTAGCATCGCCCTGGTTCCCTCCACAACAACCCAATGGGATTGTTCCATTGGGTTTTGGAATTTTTGCAGAGAATAAGCTCTGTGGTAAACAAACGTTTATGATACATGTTATTTTCCACTTTTATGATTTTTGAAGCGCGAATGCAATCGACAGAATTAAAAAGCTAACGTTAGGCTATAAACAAACTACTCCGCGATGTCGCACGAGTGTGAGTACACACAACAAGACTCTCGTTTAGCCACTTGTTAGCAACCGCCTTCTTTTTAGACACATAAAGGCTTCAAAATTCACGTGTGGGGTTATTTATTGACGTATTTTATGTCGTAGAACAAAACGTTAAAAACTCTTCAGCTCGTGTTAACCACAGACCTTATTTCAGTCTTCTAACAAAAAATCCGTTGACTCATTGTCGGGTTTTAGGACTCATTCCTGTAGCACTCTCTTGCGCGCATGCGATTAGAGGAAAAGGAAGGGAGACAGGAAGGAAATAAAAGAGAGAGCCACAATTTCTGGGTAGTTCTGAGATCAGTCAGAGGCTGAGCTGAACAGAAACACAAAGGCACGCTCAGTGTGTCTGTTGCTAGCTTTAGTTTACGGCGAATGAGTGTACAGTCGGTACACTGGCTGTTACGGGTGAATAAGCACGAGCAGGCCAGCAGTCAATTTTGTGTGAATGATTCGAGGCGAAAATTTGCTTCGCTTTCCGTCTGAACACACCTTTAGCAAGCAAGTAATATCTAGTACTAGTTACTCAACATCTGTAACTAGTAGGCCAGGGGAGATCTTACTAACACGGGTAATAAACGTTCCAGAGAAAAGAATGAGGGGGGGAACCGTTGTATGTTGTGTTCTAAGGTTGAGAAGAGTTCTGCTTCCTTCGGACTCTGTAGACTCCACACTTCTTCACCCACTGATCCCTATCAACCAAACAGACGGCTGGCGCTCAGTAGCTCGGCTTCCGCAGCAATTACCTTCTCCCTCGAGACTCTGGGAGAAACTGAGAGCATAGGCAGCTTCTCTGTGTGTGCCTGAATGAGTGAGCAACAGTGAGAGTGTGGAGAGGGGTGCAGTGTGTGGACGAGATGTGTGTGCATGGTTACAGTATGTGTGTGTGTGTGTGCATATCAAACGTATTTCTGCTCTGAATCAAAACCCCAAAGCGAAAATTGCGCTTACCCACATAACCAAAAATACCCACAATCCCTCTGTGTGCCCGCATGAGGTATTTAGTTTCCCCTTTACAAAGCGGCCCCCAGCTCTCGGCTATTTGAAGACTGAAAGCTGATGCACTCGGAGGTTAAGCCAGTGAGACAGTGACCAGTGTCAGAAATATCTGATTTGTTATAATCGCCCCTTTCTTCCATTAGCCTCATACAGTAGGTGGGGCTGACCTGTTGGGCGAAGCAAGCCCCGTGATTGATGGATTATGGCTAAATTGCTCGTAGAGGAAATCAGTCATTGGCTCTGCTGTTGTTTCAACTCTGGCCATTCAGATTCAAGAGTTTTAGAATGTATGCAAACACACTTAAATGCATGCACATATCTGTAAAATAAAGTAGGCATACATTTTAGTTCAGTACATTTTAGGCCTTAAAAAATGAAAAAAGAGTAATGTTTTTTTCTCATACACTTATCCACTGTCTTGCAGAGAGTTAGATAAGAAGATTGATACCACTCTCATGTCTGTACGTCCAACACAGACTCAGGACAGTTTGTGAAATAGTCACGAAATTTAAAGGTCCCATATCGTGTTCATTTTCAGGTTCATACTTGTATTTTGTGTTTCTACTAAAACATGTTAACATGCTGTAATGTTCAAAAAAAATGTATTTTCCTCATTCTGTATGCCTGTATATACCTGTATTTGCCCTCTGTCTGAAACGCTCCGTTTTAGTGCATTTCAACGTAATTGCAACGTAATTACATTGCTAGGCAACAGTTTTGGTCCATGTTCACTTCCTGTCAGCTGAAGTTATTTACATACACTGCAACAGGAAATAAACTGGGACACATTTAGAATGTTTATGTTTAAAACTGTGTAATGGTCTAAATATTGTATATTTGTGACATCACAAATGAACAGAAATCCAAACGGCTAGTTTCAAATGCACAATTTCTGAATACGGGCTGTGTGTATTTCTCCTTATATTAAGTGTTCACTTAAAGGGGCTGTTTGTAAGAATCAGAAATGCTTGTTAACAGTGATACCTGTGGCCGTTAAGTCAACGAAAGTCAGCGTCGGGCTCGTGCTTGTGCTTGCTCTACATAGACATGAACGAGCATCGCTCAAAACAGTGAGGCGACACACGTCAGCTAAAAGCACAATATCACTCTATATTTCAGCTGCTTGGCAGTAATGTTAGCTGACCAGACCAAGGTCTCTCCATGAATCACTGCTGATCCTAGTGTTGGCTTTTCCTGCCTCAGCCTCCCGACCGCCGGAGGGAACACCGGAGTTTTGATCGAAGACGATAACGTTTCTCTCTGCGGAGCCCCGTCACTTCACAAGACACGGGAAACCTCTGTTGGTCTGGAGGAGCTGCAGCAGTTATTTCTGACCAAACGTCCACTGAACATTCACTAGATATTCTCAGAGCTACGAAGTCTTCTGCAGTGTGGAGTGTGCACGCATGAAGTGAAGGCAGGCAGAGGAGCAGAGGAGCAGAGCACAGCAGAAACTCGAGAGCTACGGTCTCTCCCGCGTCCTCCGACCGCGGCCAACACTGTTTAACAGACGGGCTTCACTAGATACAACCAAGAGGTTTTGGTGCTTCCGTGTAGTTTGTGTTGGAGCCTTAAACTATATCTTGTTTATAGGCTACATCTCTACAGATTATCAGACTAAGAACAGTCGAAGATGTGTCAGTGTTTTTGTTCCGCTGCTTTGCGCGGAGCTGACACCTGACCGTCCGCCCGCCTGTTCTCTGTTCTCCCCGGCTCTCTGGAGCACTGTACTTCGCTGTTGTCTGGCAAAAGCAGCGGTACTGGCGGCGCGGAGATCCCCGGGGACCACCGGTACATTAACCTTTTATTTTGATGTTAATACAATGTACTAGAATTCAAGAATATGTAGGATATTACTACTGACACTCATGTAGTATTATATAACAACGGCTGTATTAGAGCGGGGAAGTGAGATCGGATCACAAGTGGCCACTGAAGACGCATGTGGAGATGCATTCTAATGCCAGGAATGAACAGACGTACTCAGAGCTGTCCACTTGTGATCAGATCACTGAGGACGCATGTTAATACCAGGTGTGAACAGGGCCAGAGAGACAGACTGGGGTCATGAAGACAAGAGGAGAGGGGAACACAGGAAACACAAGGGCACGGCCGTGGCTCCAACCCCCCCCACCCCAAATCATGATGCATTGTAATTCAGTTTTCTTTAAAAGTACTACAAGGAACTTTCATTTTGTGTTGATTTTGGCAGTTCCTGTGTACAAAAGCGTTATGTGTTTCCCAGCATCAAAGTCCCTTTAGAAAACCTCTCATGTTACTGCAGCAGCAATACATTCTCACTCCCAACTCATCAAATACCGTCGCTTGGTCAGTGTCCCTCGGCATCGGAGACCGACGCATAGGGTACCCCTCTTGCGTTACTTTTGGACGGACCGGGGACAGTGTGTCAATATATACATGCATAGTGTCCTTTCAAAATAAACTTCTGTTTTCACAGGAAGTTACGTTTAGGCAACACAACCACTCAGGGCCGGCTCTAACCCTTTAGGTGCCTTATAGGCGAAATTTGGGTTCCACCCCCCCCAGAACCCTAACCCTAACCCCGTAAATCAAAACCCAGATCAAACATCACAATGGTTTTAAGACAAAAATCAAGATTTTTATTTGATTATAATGATAAAATAACTATCTTTATTATAATATAGATTAAAAAAATTGGTCCTTGATATTGTTGGCTTAAAAGTGTTTAGTCAGTTTCACAACAATTTACACTTTAATGAACAAATAAGTGCGGCCGCGCTGATGAAAAACTGTGAGAAAGAGAGTTACAGGGGTGAAAAGTGAATTTCTTTCTTTATTTTATTTATTTGTACATTTGCTACCTCAGTGCAGAAAATGAGGAAGGGTGCCATGGCGCCCTAGTTGACTGCCTATATGGCCAATGCCTTAAAGCTGCAGTAGGCGAGATTGGAGCAAATATGATTAAAAAAAGTTATTTTTATAAAACGGTCGCTATATCGCGACAGTAGTACATGAAACAGGTAACCTGAAAAAAATCATGTTCCTCTGTGTCCTCCAGTGTTCCTAATGGCATCTGCAAGATTTCACAGACCGGAGGAAAACAAGCAGTAAGAGCTGATCTGAGGTTTGCTGTCCATCTGCTGTCTATGAGAGCCGGCTGTCATTCGCTCGTGAACTCCGACCAAACGGTCAAACTAGGCAGCGCTGATCAAATATGAATCAATATTCTGTTACGTTAATGTCTATTTCTCTCCTCACATTTTTTCAGAATCATCTTGTAGTGCACGGTTTAGCTGTAAAATGATAAAGTTTGTGGCGCGGCCGCCATTGTGAAATTTGTTGAAGGAACGCCAAGTACCGGTCACATGACCGGAGCACAGCCAATAGGAATGCTCTCTCTCTGAAATGACCTGTGATTGGTCAAAGTCTCCCGTCAAGGGCTAGATGTTCTAAAGCCTGAAAACAGAGCCATGAGGAGGAGCAGAAGTCTAGTTTTCTCTCAGAACACTTGAATTACAATATGCTGAAAGGTTATTATGGAATTTTTGCCCAATGATGCCAAAAATGTACTGCCTAGTGAAGCTTTAAGTCGGCCCTGCACCCACTTACGTAGGGTTAGGAAATTGTTGTTGTTAACTTCGCTGACTAATGACCCACGTGACTCACGGGACTGACGATACCGACAACTCACATGACAAAATAAATCAACGTTACTTTTAGTTTCACATGGGACACGAATAGCGGTCTCCTGGTTGACAGTCTTGTGTTTGTCTGACCCATCCAACACCCCCCCTCCCGGCTGGCCTTAACGGACTGAAATGCTATTAATACAACAGACGTGAAGTCTGAGCTGAAAGAGTTTTCGGTGAACCTGCATGATTTCATCTGATTTCATGCGGAATCCGACCCGGTGACACTTGATTACAAGCATTAACAATGACTACAGTGTATAGAAATCTATCTCGGTGTAGAAGCCAATCTTCTCGCTGATGGTCTTGTTTACTTCTGTAGGTCATATAGACACATCAGTGTGACATTGAGACTTTTTCCAAGCTGGTTAAAAGTCCCTCATGGTAACTTCAAGTGAATAAAATCAGCCAGTATTGGAAATTCTAACCCTGTTTTCATTGCATATCCTCTTAGTATAGTATTTAGTATAAAATAACTTTTTCATAATTATAGTAGCGCAAGATGCCCTATGCATTCTTGTTTCAATTTCAAAATACACTTTTTTTTAAATAAATAAGTTGATGTAAATTCAAAACAGGTTGAATTATTCTCACAGCACTGCGCAGGTTTTAGGACTCAATTATAGGCAGAAATGTCTTAACAGATTAAACTCCAACATGCATTCTTGATAACAATCCTATAATTTATTAATAATATACTTATACTATACTACTATATAATTTATTAATACTACATTAATACTAATTTATAACACAAAGGGGCTAGTTGGCATAATGAATACTTTTACTTGTTTTAAGTACATTTTGCTTATAATTATGGCTGTAAATCGATTCAAATATTTAATCGGGATTAATTGCATGAGTGTCCATAGAAATTAATCACATATTTTATCTGTTCAAAATGAACCTTAAAGGGAGATTTGTCAAGTATTTAACACTCTTATCAACATGGGAGTGGGCAAATATGCTGCTTTATGCAATTGTATATATATATATATACTGTATGTATATATTGTAAATCAATAAACAACACAAAACAATGACAGATATTGATCCAGAAACCCTCACAGGTACTGCATTTAACATAAAACAATATGCTCAAATCCTAACATGGCAAACTGCAGCCCAACAGACAACAACAGCTGTCAGTGTGTCAGTGTGCTGACTTGACTATGACTTGTCCCAAACTGCATGTGATTATCATAAAGTGGGCATGTCTGTAAAGGGGAGACTCGTGGGTACCCATAGAACCCATTTACATTCACACATCTGGAGGTCAGAGGTCAAGGGAGCCTTTTGAAAATGGCCATGGTAGTTTTTCCTCGTCAAAATTTAGCGTAACTTTGGAGCGTTACTTAGGCTCCTTTGCAATAAGCTAGTATGACATGGTTGGTACCGATGGATTCTTTAGGTTTTCTAGTTTCATATGATACCAGTATCTTCACTCTAGCTTGAAAACCCAAATTTAACTTTTTTCTGTAACGGTCAGCACAAAATAAATCCACGTACCTGTGAACCGGCAAGTATAGAGAGTGTTGGGAGGAGGTCGGGTTGGATGGGTGGGTCAAAAACACAAGACTTTCTTCCAGGAGACTGGTGTTCATTCTGTGTGAATCCACAAGTGAAAGTTGATTTATTTGTCATGTAACTAAGTAGTTTTGTTTTGAAATGACTGGAGCAGAAATTGACACATGCATCAAGTGTTGCTGGACATTTGTAGTAAAACGCATGAAAAACACGTTGCTGAAAATCGTACTGAGTGTCACGAGAAAAAAAGGGAAAATTTGCGTCTATATACACAAATCAAACAGATTAAACGTCATGACTGTTTCACAAACTGCCGTGAGACTGTGTTGTATAATACTTCTGTACAAGAAGTAAGATTTTGAATGCAAACTTTTACATGTAATGGAGTAATTTAAGTCACTGCATCTGTAGTTTAACTAAAGTAAAGGTTATGAATACTTCTTCCACCACTAATCATATGTTCAGCCTGAGACATTTTATTCTCTACACTAGGGGTGCTCATTTTAAAAAATGTTCTTAACCGATAACTGACCCTCGTTAACCGATTATTAACCGTTAACAGACAAGGTTTGTGCCTCTCATGCAGCGGATATTGGTTGACGGGAGTCTCCAGTTCAGCGTCCGGGAGCATTAACTTAGCAGCTACGATGCTGCATGTAGTGTCGCGGACATGCAGCCACTTTCCCAGTAAAAGTCTCCATCACACATTTAGTTTAGTTTAGCAGGTTGTCAGCTATGTGTCTGTAACTTTAGTTAGTGGCCAACAAACAGTGTGTGTATTTGTGCTACGTTAGCAGCTCTAGTATTGTCGGAGGCTTCGTGCTCGCCGCCGCACACGTAGTCTGCGTAACTTTAGTGAGTTTCCAACAGACCGTATGTGTCTGTTGGTGGTGAGTGTGAGGTTGTTGGTGGCGTTCTCGCTGTGAGTAAGTGTAGCAGTGTGTGTACGGTTTATTTGTCGGTGAATAAATGCTATGAAACTACAACTCCTCCGTTCCGCTCAAGTGAGCCAGAGACCGGAGCCAACTTCCTGTATCCTGCAACTCCGGCTCCGCCTCTTAAGGTGGGCTGTTAAGGTGGACCAACTTTTCTCCTTAAAGTGATGAGCCGCTCCTCTGAGCCGCTCAGCTTTTGAGTTCATTATTAACATTTCTTTTAACTGTTTTAACTGATAGAGTTAATCAGTTAAAATGCTTAATGTCGGTTAATGATTAAACGGTTAATTATGGACATCCCTATTCTCTACGCGGTGCTTAGAAAACAGAGATAAGATTCTGGGAGAAAAATAATGTTTACTCTCAGTAATGTTTTAGCTGTGTAATAGATGACACAGTAAATTGCTAGTGATTATTTCATGTTGAGTGGAAAATGTGTTTTTATGTAAGTGTGTATATGTATGCAGATATTCCTGCATACTAAAAGTATACTAAAGCATGCGTGTACACTCAAAATGTACCACTTGTCCATGCATGAATGTGCGTATATGTGTCACCATGCACATGCAGAACTGTGTGTGTGTGCATATAAGTGTGTTTTTCTTAAACTAATTGGAGAGAGCTTGGAGTCAAGGCTCAAGGATAAGATAAGATTGCAGAAACCAAACGCTGCTGTCGGGAAATAACCATGTCTCTGTGTTTTTCTACCTCTGAATGTTTCGCTGTTGTTGAGTCTCATCAACCCCGAGGCATTTCGTTAAATATCCATTGTGAAATTTCAAAACTGGCATTGGCATGAATAAAAAAAAAAAATGCATTTCCTTTTTCCCGATCCTGAGAGACAGACTGACTTTGTGCAGATACGTGGTTTTTTGGTCCGACAATGGCGAGAAGCATCTGGTAACACTTCTGTGTAATTGCTGCTGAGAAACCCTGAAGATCTGAGAGGAGAAAAAAATTCCAACATGTTTTTCCTTCGTTCTCCTCCTGCCCTGTTCGCCTCGTGTTGGAATTTCACCAGAGTTTAGGCAAAAACAAAAGAGACGGGTGTTCTGAGTGTAAGAAAGAAAAAACAAAAGAAACACTTGGATGAAATACAAGGAGGGTGTTTTCAGTGACTGTGTGTGTGTGTGTCTGAAAGGTGTTTTCCAATAGCCATGCTGGGATCCAAAGTTAAGTCGTGAGGGGAATTAAATGGGTACCAATTTCTGTTGGAGCAATCACTGCTCCTACCGAAAGACGTATAGCGCTAACTGGAAACAAATGATTTTTAATGAATAATTGTTCTAGCTTGAAGCAGTGTTCCACAAGCTACATGTCTTTTTCTATTTTGGCAACAATTTTGGTGATAAGCGGACATTGCTGTGGTGTTTCTGCACTTCAGTTCCCAGAGATCACCTGCCATTCAAACAGTGGGGGTGGAAGTCTTAATGTTTTTGTTTTTTTTTTTTATAAATTTGAGACAAAAAAAATACTAAAGGATGATGGCTGATAAAATATGTCACAAAATAGTGCATAATATATAATATTAAAGGGGACATATCATGCTCATTTTCAGGTTCATACTTATATTTTGGGTTTATACTAGAACATGTTTACTTGCTTTAATGTTTTAAAAAAAACTTTATTTTCCTCATACTGTCTCCTTGGATATACCTGTATTCATCCTCTGTCTGAAACGCTCAGTTTTAGTGCATTTCAATGGAATTGCAACAGAATTGCGTTGCTAGGCAACAGCTTGGGTCCATGTTTACTTCCTGTCAGCTGATGTCATTCACATACACTGCAACAGGAAATAAACTGGGACACATTGAGAATGTTTACATTTAAAACCGTGTAATGGTCTAAATATTGTATATTTGTGATGACACATATGGACAGAAATCCTGACAGCTTGTTTCAAAAGCTCAGTTTCTGAATATGGGCCATGTGTATTTGTCTGTGGATTAAGCGTTTCGATACTTTCACAGTATTTATATAGGACTTAAGCCTGCTTTATAATATAAAAACATGAAAATCTCACTTTTTTTTATAATATGGGACCTTTAAGTTTGTCTGTTCTTTAAGTTGCCTCAACAGTTGATACTTTTTCTTCCAGGTCAAAATCTGGTTTCAGAACCATCGCTCCAAGTTTAGGAGTGCCTACCAACCATAGACTGTATACTGTATAAAGATGGATGACATGACAGCTCCCCAAAAGTGAAGCTAAAACATCTGGATCGCCCCTGGTGGCTGGCAGCAGTATATGTCATAGCTCCCGCCCCCTCCATGTTAGCCGATGGGCCAAGCTAAAAAGTGAAAGTACACATCAAATACATTTTTCCAAAGATGGTCTCTGTCATTTTAGGTAGTTCTTATTAAGCTAATGTATGTTCAAGTGTTCATTTTTCTGATAAGTTTGGTTTTAAGTAGTTATTTGATGCTATACAAAGGGGGGGTGAGACGTAAACATTGGCAGCTGTGATTGACAGCTGCTCTGAGTGAAGTAGTCGCAGAGCTGGAGACTCTGGAATTGTACGAGAGGGAAGATGTAACTTTAACTTCCATAACGTAGCGACATGGGTCTGTGTAACAGAACATGTGTCAATTTGATCATAAATGTAGCTATATAGCGATATTATGGTTAGTTGTTGTGTCTTTCTAGCCGTGGTGCTAACGTAGCAGCTAGGTGGCTCACGTTAACAAGCTGTGGCCGTGCTCGATTCGTGAATGGCTCGGGCTTGGTGTCGGCGGGACCTTGATACCGCAGCTGCGGGCCCCCCCCCCCGATCACTACTGCGCAGACTCTGGCTCCAAATGACGTCAAAATCTGAAGATGGCAGCTCCCATATCCGGGATATTTTGGCTTCACTTTTGTACAGTGGGAGAAAATGGAGATACGTTGTCCATCTACATATACTGTCAATGTGACCAACCGAAAAAAAAGTGAAATAAGACAACCCAGTTAGTTTTTTGTAGGCTGCCTAGATCAGAAAACATGTGATTCAACAAGCCATTCAGATGTCACTTGCAGGCTCATTAGAATATACCGCCCACAGCTTGAGAACTAAATTTGCAAAGGTGCACCATATTTTCTCTCTCAAGCCAATCAGAGCAGACCAGGGCTGCGGTCGAAAAGTCTTTTTTGCTTAGGAAGGTTCCTAACGGAGTGAAATGACCTGGAAGTCTCTCAGTAGCAGCCGTGACAAGAGCTGTTTGAATTCTCTAAATGCTAAGGAAAGGTGCTTCAATGCTTCCTTTATTATCTCCTTTAGCAGAGGATACACAGGACCATCCTTTACCAAAGGAAAGGAGATAAAAACATCCCACAATTCCTTGCGGCCACAGCATTTAAACATGGATGTATTAAGAGAACTGGATCCAGCGTTGGAGGCGGGTCCCGGTCATTCCTACGAGAGTTGCTCATTGGAGCATGAAACCTAAATGGCTCGACTTCCATCTGGAAAAGTACCCGGATCTTGGCGGAGTAGCGTCCAAGATGATTGGCGCAGTAGCGTCCGCTCGGTCACATGACTTGGTCAAGCGGTCCCAACGTCACGCCGTTGTTACGGCTTGCGCTCCAGCCTCACTCTGGGTCTCACTCACATGAAAGGAGGAAGGGAAATAACTCTGGATTCAGCTATTAGTGCTTTTTACAACTTTAAAAACTGGATTTTTTAAATAAGGGCTATTAGAGTGTTCGTACTGGGAAGTTGATTCACCTCAAAAAAAATTATCCGCTGAGTTACAGACGTCTCTTTCCCAATGTCTATGGAGAAAAGTCTTTTTGGGCCCAATGCATCACATGACGGACACAGAAGTTGCAGTACGAAAGTCGGGATCAACGTTCAGCGCTCTTCCTGGGGGCTTGCATTTAAAGCGACGTACCATTCAGCCATTCATAATAACAAACAACATGCTTATGTTGCATATTATTTTTATACAGTTATACACTAATTGGGATTCATGTTTAATATGAGTGGACAGTGACAATCATTTTGTTTCTAATTTTTTAATGAATTATTTATTTCGAACATGTAACAAATACCTCAGTAAAAAACAAAACAAGAATAACAAATAAAGTGAACAGTAAACAATCAATTAACAAATAATCAACATAAATAAATATTACATGTCACAAAAGAAGTTGGAAGAAGTATATGATCCTACACCTTCTCCATAACTCGAAAATTTGAACTCAATATTTATCATATATTCCTTTGTTTATTTAAATTCCAACCTTGGTAATGAAGCGATATTTTTCACCGGTTTTCCACGTTAGGTCAGATAATCTTTTATTATCTGTTGATGTAAAGTTTTCCAGCAGCAGGAGTATTATGTAGGACAGAACCTGCCAAAATAAATGAATGAATAAATAAATGACCCAAATAAATGAATAAATATGTCATTAAATGTAGCAAAAATAAAAATAAATGTAGCCATTCAGTAATTGTTAAAATGTGACAAATATTTGGCATTGATATTTTTGTTTTAATTTGCTTCTTTACTTATTCATCTTTGTATTAATTCCCTTATTTATTTACTCTTTGTTTAATTTTCCCTTTTATTTATTTATTTGTATTAATATTTAAATATATTTATTTGGGGATTTATTTTATTATTATTTAATATTTATTTTAAATGTATGTATTTATTTATGTATTTACTATTTTATCTATGCCCTCTCACCCATGCAATGACATATTGACACATGTTGAGTGATAGCCTCCTCATTTGTATAATGAAATGTGTAAAGAAAAGAATACAGAAATAAATAAGGGGTGAAATGCAAATGGAAAATCATGCAGAAATAAGTAAATAAATAAAAGTATAAATACATAAATAAATACATTTTTTTAAAATATATTTTTTATATTGTTGCAGCAAATAAATAATAAATAAATACAAAAATAAATTCATCAATTTAAAAATGTATAAAAATAAATACATAAATAAATAAAAGGGAAAATTAAACAGAAGAGTAGATAAATGAGGGAATTCATACAACGATAGACAAACAAAGAAGCAAATTAAAACAAAAATATCAACAAATGTCACATTTTATCAATTAATTAATGGCTACATTTATTTTTTATATTATTTTTGCTACATTAAATGACATATTTATTCATTTATCAAGTCATTTATTTATTTATTTATTTTTTAATTTTGGCAAGTTCTGTCCTCCATAACGTATGGCAAGTGCAACAAGTCAAACACAGTGGAGGGATATGGGTGTTTGTTTACTCTTTTGTAAAATACACTGTGACTGGAGCTGACAGCCTGTTTGGTTCACAATCTGCTGTGTAGTGACATTTTAATCAGGAGATCACATGGTTGGACATATAAGACTAGACCTGGTTTCAACACACACACACAGACACTGACCACACACAGCTCGCTATCACCAAGATAAATACTTTATACCCACACATAACCGCACTTCGCCAACATATCCAACCACACCAATGAGCCCACCCTGACTCTGCATCCAAATCCACCATCCCAACTGACTCTAATTTACTGCAGCTTTTCAAGTCTCTGTGTGGCACCAGGGTGGCAGGGTGGCACCGCCGGGGAATTGTGGGTGTCTACACTGCCAGGGGGGGTGGGGGTTCATGTGCCCACAAGCTGTCTGCCAGGCTTCAAAGCAGTCTCTCATTTTGTTTAGAGAAAAATGCTGCATTTTACACACTGTCACTTCTGCTGAGCACTTTGGGAATTACTGTGGAGTTGTTTTTTTAGCCCTTTAACACTTTAGTTTGTGACTGTGCCAGCATGGAGGGGAGGTTTGCTGGTATGGATGTTGATAACTACCTCTTTGTTTAGCTGCATTTATAGTAGAACAAAGAAAGTATCCTGAGATGTACTTTGACAAAAGAGGAGGAAGACGGTGCGATCTGGAGGGGAGGCTTGGGACCCAAAAAAACCCCAGTAGGCGTTTTCAGATCAAACTGTTGTGGGGACTCCCTGAGAGGAACTGCCCACTGGGGAGCTCCCCCGTCAACTACATACCTTCAGGGTTTTTCTGTTTGCGTTCGGACTGCCAATAGGAGCGCTGTAGTGCAGTAAGCCATAAATTTAGTAATATAAGAATAAATAAACAACGGTGTTACATGGCACAGTCATATAAACACAAGCAGAATAGCAACCACAAAAGTACCTGTTGCGATTTCAGTTAGAATCGGCTTCTTCAGCTCAGTGGGTGTGCTTTGTGCTACTGGGTTAGCCTTTGTGCTACTGGGTTAGCCTTTGTGCTACTGGGTTAGCCTTAGTGTTACTGGGTTAGCCTTAGTGTTACTGGATTAGCCTTTGTGCTACTGGGTTAGCCTTAGTGTTACTGGGTTAGCCTTAGTGTTACTGGGTGAGCCTTAGTGTTACTGGGTTAGCCTTTATACTAACGTTACTGGGTTAGCCTTGGTGTTATTGGGTTAGCCTTAGTGTTACTGGGTTAGCCTTTATACTAACGTTACTGGGTTAGCCTTAGTGTTACTGGGTTAGCCTTAGTGTTACTGGGTTAGCCTTTATACTGTTACTGGGTTAGCCTTTGTGCTAACTTTACTGGGTAAGCCTTTATACTAATGTTACTATGTTAGCCTTAGTGTTACTGGGTTAGCCTTTGTGCTAACTTTACTGGTTCAGCCTTAGTGTTACTGGGGTTAGCCTTTGTACTAACGTTACTGGGTAAGCCTTAGTGTTACTGGGTTAGCCTTTGTGCTATTGCATTAGTCTTTGTACTGATGTTACTGGGTTAGCCTTTATACTAACATTACTGGGTTAGCCTTTGTGCTACTGCGTTAGCCTTTCTGCTAATGTAACTGGGTTAGCCTTTGTGCTACTGAGTTAGCCTTTGTGCTATTGCATTAGCCTTTGTACTAACGTAACTGGGTTAGCCATTGCGCTACTGAGTTAGCCTTTGTGCTATTGCATTAGCCTTTGTACTAACGTAACTGGGTTAGCCATTGTGCTACTGGGTTAGCCTTTGTGCTAATGCCTTAGCCTTTGTACTAACGTTTCTGGGTTAGCCTTTGTGCTAATGCGTTAGCCTTTGTACTAATGTTTCTGGGTTAGCCTTTATGTTACTGCTTTTGTGCAGTTGTACCACACCTTCTCTCTCTCCTGCAGCTTAATACCAACCATGCCCACCACCACGGGAAAACACGTCACAAATTTTAACAAAAAACATGTGACAACCCGCGCACCTCTAAGTGGTCTTTCTTGTTTTTTATACTAAGTCACTAACTCTTACCGTAGCATTTATATGCGGATGTGTTTACATTGCAGTCAGTAAGCTACAGGATACATGGCATATAAATGACATGCGGAAATCAATTAAGGCGTACCTAACATTGTGCTTTATCGTGGCATTTATAGCCTTTTGGTGCGAACGGGCTGAATACACATTTGGTGCTGAAGTGAGTATAGATGGATAGATGGATGTACTTTATTGATCCCAAATTGGGAGATTCTTTTGTATTTATGATTTAGCGGCACGGCGTACTGTATGTAGGATTGGGTCAAAATAAACTACAGTGTGTGTGTTCATGGTGATGAATATATATCACCCAGTGCAACAGTGTGACTAATTTATGTGTTTTCCATAGTTTTTGGACATATTGCTCAACACGATACTTCTGCTGTGTGCGATTTGTTGACAGAAGAGTATACAATATCACATCATTTAAATGTAATTTGTCAATACTGTGAGAACTGCAAATTAGAAATCTCACATATCTCAATACCTGGCAAATAAAACCAAAACTATCTCCACGACGACACCATTAGAGGTAATAGAGAAGATATGGTTTTGACATGTAATTTAGGCAAATTGACCCAATTATGAAGCGTCATAACTCATATTAGTTTGCTCAGTGTATTTAAGAAATCTTACATACTGTAGGCTATATACAAACATCTTTCGCCCTGTTTTGAACTACAACTGCACAAAAAAACACATCAGCATTGAAACCATATGTCATGCACCAACAAATCTAACATGTTTACTGGCCCAGCAGGGTGTTTGAAAAAAGGATGAAACTGTTGTACTAGAGAGAAATATCACTTCAACACCCCTTGTTGATGGATTTGTACACACACAAGCTGCTGCATGTGTAATCAGAGATGCTCTAAAGCTCTAATTGAATCTGCCCTCTCGCCCTCAGAAGGATGAAGGACCACATACAGCCTGTGATTAAATGACCACCCACACAGACAGGCAGACGGACACACAGTCAGACAGAGAGACAGGTAGGAGACTAGGAGTGTGAGCAGGTAGGTGGGCAGAGGTAGAACAGAAACAAACAAACTCTCTCAGAGGTAGCACAACCAAAGTCTCATTGGTTGAGTTCCATTTAGCTCTCCTGTCCATTTGAACTAGCCTGTTTAATAAAAAACTTGCTCATTTGGTCTAAAGTAGGGATATTCATAATTAACTGCTTAACCGTTAACCGTCATTAAGCATTTTAACTGATTAACGCTATCGGTTAAAATGGTTAAAAGAAATATTTATAATTAATTAAAAAACTGAGCGGCTCAGAGGAGCGGCTCGTCTCTTTAACCCACCAAATCCACCTTAACAGCCCACCTTAAAAGGCGGAGCCGGAGTTGCAGGATACAGGAAGTCGGCTGCGGTCTTGTGTTGTGGAGTTGTAGTTTCGTAGCATTTATTCACTGACAAATAAACTGTACACACACTGCTACACCTACGTTCACAGCTAGAACGCCACCAACAACCTCACACTCACCGCCAACACACATACGGACACTCGTTAAAGTTACATTGCGCTGACAGACTGTATGTGTGTGGCGGCGGCGGCGAGCAAGTAGCCTCCGGCAATGCTGGAGCTGCTAACGTAGCACAAATACACACACTGTTTATCGGGCAATCACTATCGTTAATCCAGGCAGACACACAGCTGATAACCTGCTAAACTAAACTAAATATGCGGTGGAGACTTTTACTGGGAAAGTGGCTGCATGTCCGCGACACTACACGCAGCATCGTAGCTGCTAAGTTAACGCTCCCGGACACTGAACTGGAGACTCAGTTGTCTGTTGTGCTCGTACAATGCAGCTGGCGCGAGGCACAAATCTTGTCGGTTAATGGTTAATAATTGGTTAACGAGGATTGGTTATCAGTTAAGAACATTTTTCAAAATGAGCATCCCTAGTCTAAAGCTTACATATTTTGACGGTATCTCTATCCATGTACTATTAATACTTAAATGGCAACTTAAAGGTAAAACTTTAGAAACCAGCAAGAATACATTAGATTTTAAAAAGTATCCAACAGTAAAACCCAGCAAAGCGTTGCCAACTCTTTTCCAGTGAAAGTAGCTAGCAGCACAAGCTCCAAAAGTCCCTAAATCTAGCGAGAAAATCACCAAGTTGAAACCTCTGACAGTCCCTTCAGTCCTCTCTCCAAAGCCACTCCCACAAAATTATCATTAACATTTAAAAATCTAATTAAATACTGCAAAAAATTGTCAAATTGCCATGTCATATCCTATATGCTATATAGAAAATTCAGTCACAATATGATACCCACTGTAGCTATGATTCCTCATCAAACACTCATTCATTTCATTGTTAAACAACGATCATAGAGTGCTGCAGGAATGAGTCCTAAAATCTGGAAATGAGTTAGCATTTAAGCACTTCCTGTTGCCTCGTCTGGAAGTCAGTGGGTTCTTTGAATGGGCTTTTAGTTAGGTGACTAAAATAAGGTCTGTGGTTCACATAAGATAAGAGATTTTAATGTTTTGTAATACTATCTAAGATACATCAGTAAATATCCCACGTGTGAATTTTGAAGCTTTTACATGGCTTAAAAGACGTCATCTCACCGACTAGTCCGTCCTTACAGCCTCGTTGTGCATACTCAAGCTCATGCGACTGTGGTGTTCATTTGTTTATTTGTTTCATTTGTAGCCTAACTTTAACTTTATTCGATTGCATTTACACTTCAAAAATCATAAAAGTGGTGTCCATTTGTACAGTTTATCTTGCTGAACAAAACATGTATGCTAATCATAAAAAATTTTCAGCGTAAGATTGTATTTTATGCAATAATCAAAAATCCAAAGGACAAATCCCATTGGCTTTTTGTCGAGGAAACCAGTGAGATGCTAACTATCCGGTTGGCTTACAGAAATACGTCGTCCCAGCAGCTCTCTATTTCCGATGAAAATCTATCTGATGCGTCTCAGGCAAAAATCACGTTCACGGACAAGTTTTATTCACATTACGTTTAGTCACATTGATACACATTCATTCACGTTGTGTCATTTCATTCTAATAAAATACCCGCAAGTAACATTAGCTAAAGTAATGTTAACCTGCTAACTTAGCATTAGATGAGTCGACTACCCATACACCTACTGTAGCTACAGTTACGTGGCAAACTCAATCGATGGGGTAATCCAGCATTGTTATCTATGGTCTAAACAATCATACTAAAAATAACTTTATCAGCATGTTGAACGTTGTTGCGATGTTATAATGTCACTGTACACACTAGCTTGGTAGCTGGCATGATGAGCTACTTGTCATCGTAGCACATCGTAGTAAGCTGGATCGATGTTGAAATATCATATCAGTAACGGTCCCTACTGGCCTCTGACGTATCATCTGGTGTTTCCCTGAAGGTAGAGCAACTACAGGTGGTAAAGGAGATATGATGCCATTGACAGGCAACTAAATGAAATGCACAATTACCTTGAATAAAGATTACAGATTTCTCTGAGTTTGAACATTGATGAAATTTGGAAAAATTTGGGATAATGTAAGTACACAATTCAACAAAATATTAGGGCTGTCAAAGTTAACGTGATAATAACTTGTTAACGCAAATTTGTTTTAACGCCACTAATTTCTTTAACGCATTAACGCAACTTGCGATTTTTAGGTGGTAATGGACTCAGTTTTAAGTGAAGATACTGGCATCATATGAAACTAAAAAACATAAGGAATCCATTGGTACTAACCATGTCATACTAGCTGGTTGCGAAGGAGGCTAAATAATGCTCCAATCTTACGCTCAATTTTGGAAAAACTGGCATGGCCATTTTTGTGTACCCATAAGTCTCCCCTTTACAGACATGCCCACTTTATGATAATCACATGCAGTTTGGGGCAAGTCATATTTTTATGCTTAAGTACCTGTGAGGGTTTCTGGACAATATCTGTCATTGTTTTGATTTCTAGTAATAAATATATGCATACATTTGCATAAAGCAAGCATATTTGTATTAGTATTTAGTATTAAATACTAATACAAATCTCCCTTTAAGATACATTTTGAACAGACAAAAATTTTTTTGATTAATTTGCGATTAATCGCAATTAACATTTACACAATTAAACATTTTAATCGATTGACAGCCCTACAAAATATATAATATAGGTCTAGTCGGTTTTAGACATTTTAATGCGAAAATGTTACATATTTAATCTTTAAATGAGCTGTCTTTTGAAGACCCCGGGGTTAACATCACATGACAACATGATCGCAAGCTGGAAGGTGTAGTTAGAAGTAATGGGTCATATTTACAGAGGACTCCTACCTCAAACATGTAAATCTCAATACATGCTTTAACAAGAATTAAAAGCGTATTTATTTGCAGGGTCAGTCTTGGCCACATCCCTACTTGAAGATGTGTGTTTGACTGTCAAACTCTGTCTACAGAGCGTTAAACTGCTGCTAGAGCCACAAGTTTATCATTTTGTCCAGTCAAGTTCAAAATCTGAACAATTACAATTTTTGCACAGGAAAAAAATAATTGTAGTCCTGCATGTTTATAAAAATTACTTTGAAATGATTTCAAGATTGCCAGTGCCACAAATTACTGTAGGCTACAATAAATGTCACATCTTGTAATGAGAGTTGAAACTACATCTGAAGCTCGTGTCACTTCAGAAGTACCGAAAGCTGTTTGAACTTGAATATTCACTGGGACACATCATATTTTCAGTTTGTTTGTGTTGACAGTTTACCTGCCGCACGTTGTTGCAAGTTAAGTGGTGGCTGGGACAGATAACAGGGGAGTTAGAAACAGTGCACACATACACACACACACACACACACACACACACACAGCCGTGTATCTCTATCTTTGTGAGGACACTCATTGACATATTGCATTCCCTAGCCCAGGGGTCAGCAACCTTTACTATCAAAAGAGCCATTTTAGGCAAAATGATAAAAATAAATCTGTCTGGAGCTGCAAAACATTTGATTATTGTGATGAAGGTAACACAGTTTATAGTCTAAGTATATAGTATATGAGTATAAGTATGTCCATATCAAATTTCAAGACTTTTGACTAATCAGAACAAATGTGGTATTTTTCCTTATCACATTAAATATAGTCTTTGGACACAAATGGAGAATTGGGAGATTTAATGAAATTATTTTTAAAGGTCCCATATTGTAAAAAGTGAGATTTTCAGATCTTTTATATTATAAAGCAGGTTTTCGTGCTTTATAAATACTGTTAAACTATCTAAACGTTCAATATACGGAGAAATACTTGAACGTTAAAACCAAGTCTGAACCCTCAAACAGACCTTTGAAGGTCTGTCCGAAGGCGAAGACTGGATAAATTATCTTCACTTTCCAAAAATGTCCTCAGTCTGAAACTAGAATTTGTCCTATCAAAGATATCTACACAAACACACAAACACATACATACACACACAACACATATACACACACTCACCCACTTTCAGCCCTTGGTGTCTACTGCCCTCTACTGATTTTAAGTGAATGAGGAGAAAAGTATCAAAGATGATAGTAGTGAATGCATTAAGTTTTGAATGTTTCTCGGGTTGGTGAGGCTGTTGGGCTAAAATTACCATCACTTTTCAAGTTAGTGAATTTATTTCTGCTTTGACAGCCCATTTAGCCCATTTGTGCACATAACTGAAATTTTAAATTTCTTTTGTTGAAAATGTTGTCTGGGCTTTCCTAAGCACAAATCTAAAGACATTCAAAATGGGTCAAACTGTTTGGCTGCAAACAGACATATTTCCTGAAAGTGCTTTGAAACCCATTGAAACTAATGGAGAATGGCTCCTCAAACCAATATTTTCACCTGATGACATATAATAGTTCTGTACAACTTTTATATATTTATATGGAATATGTAGGAGACCCTCAGATGTGTGTACTGAAAATCATAAAAAAATCCCTACATTTTTACTGCTTATTCAAGGCATATTCTACCATTTTTTTTTAAATAAACAGTAATCCAATGTGCCCAAAGACTAAACATAGTATAATAACGAAATGGCTGTATCTATAAAATACAAGTCGCACATACACGTATTTGGTATCTATGAACTCATAACAAGTTGAATATCAAAGATATGTACACATATGCAGTGCAAAAAAGAAAATCATATGCAGAACATTTAATAAACACAATTGTTGCATTTTTCTTTATTTTTCAAAAATCCTGAATTTGATCATCATTAAAAATGTGATTTTTCATGTGATCTAAAACATTCTAAATTCTACTGTTAAATACTTACCCAAAGTATGTCCATATCAAATTTCAAGACTTTTGACTAATCAGAACAAATGTGGTATTTTTCCTTATCACATTAAATATAGTCTTTGGACACAAATGGAGTATTGGGAGATTTAATGAAATTATTTTTAAAGGTCCCATATTATAAAAAGTGAGATTTTCAGATCTTTTATATTATAAAGCAGGTTTTCGTGCTTTATAAATACTGTTAAACTATCTAAACGTTCAATATACGGAGAAATACACACAGCTTATATTCAGAAATTGTGTGTTTGAAACAAGCCGTTAGGATTTCTATCCATTTGTGATGTCACAAATATACAATATTTAGACCATTACACGGTTTTAAATGTAAACATTCTAAATGTGTCCCGGATTATTTCCTGTTGCAGTGTATGTGAATGACATCAGCTGACAGGAAGTAAACATGGACCCAAACTGTTGCCTAGAAACGCAATTCTGTTGCAATTCCATTGAAATGCACTAAAATTAAGCATTTCAGACAGAGTGTAAATACAGGTATATTCAGGCAGACAGTATGAGGAAAATAATGTCTTTTTTGAACATTGCAGCATGTAAACATGTTCTATTAGAAACACAAAATACAAGTATTAACTAAAAATGAGCACGATATAGGTCCTTTAACATCACTGTAAACTGCTTCAAACTAATTCTGTGTGTTCCCTTTAAGGGAGAGCGTAGCACCAATGCTGCAATTGCTGGTGACGTTTTATTAAAAACTGTATATAATGATATATAATAATATTATATACAGTATAATATTATGTGCATGGACCTGTACTTTACTTGACAAAAAAAGCCCATAAAAACAAAACTGTAATATGTCATCAGAGTGAATGATGTACGTACTTGTCATGTTTATCTTAATCCAGGTTTTCAGTTATTTTACAAAACCACTGTGACATAGTGTGAAAACAGTACTGCAAATATAAAGCATTAGGGAGTTTAAAACAGAGGTTCTCAATTGTTTTTCAGCCAAGGACCCGTTAAAATAGAGAATGTACCGGGGAACCCGTCATGTATGTCCCTTGGAATAATTAGACGTAGCCTATTTTTTTTACACTTCTTTAATCTTAGTTATGTGAAAGAACACAAGAGAAATGTATTAGAAAGATATTGTACCAAACATATTTACACTAGGGCTGTCAATCGATTAAAACATTTAATCACGACTAAATCACTCACTTGACTATGACTTGCCCCAAACTGCATGTGATTATCATAAAGTGGGCATGTCT
The DNA here is from genome assembly GCA_916701665.1 of Sebastiscus tertius. Taxonomy (NCBI): domain Eukaryota; kingdom Metazoa; phylum Chordata; class Actinopteri; order Perciformes; family Sebastidae; genus Sebastiscus; species Sebastiscus tertius. Next base: position 174,877 of record CAKAOH010039966.1, read on the forward strand.
GTAAAGGGGAGACTCGTGGGTACCCATAGAACCCATTTACATTCACATATCTGGAGGTCAGAGGTCAAAGAACCCCTTTGAAAATGGCCATGCCAGTTTTTCGTCACCAAAATTGAGTGTAAATTTGGAGCATAATTTAGCCTCCTTCGCAACAAGCTAGTATGACATGGTTGGTACCATCGATTCCTTAGGTTTTATAGTTTTATATGATGTTGAAGTTGTGTTTTAGTGGCGTTAAAACAAAAATTTGCGTTAAAGCTTCAGTAGGCAGTATATTTTTGGCATCATTAGGCAAGAATTCCACAATAACCTTTCAGCATATTGTTATTCAAGTGTTCTGAGAGATAACTAGACTTCTGCTCCTCCTCATGGCTCTGTTTTCAGTTTTTCTTTCAAAAATCCAGCCTGTGACGGGAAACTTTGGCCAATCACAGGTGATTTCAGAGAGAGCGTTCCTATTGGCTGTGCTCAGGCTGGTGGGCAGTGCTTGGTATTTCTTCAACTGATCTCAACATGGCTGCCAGGTCATAAACTTTCTCATTTTACAGCTAAACAGTACACTAGAGAAATGGGCATTAACATAACTTAATATTTATTCCTATTTGATCAGTGCTGTCTAGTTTGACTGTTTGGTTGAACTTCGCGAGTGATTGACAGCCGGCTCTGTCATGTTAACTTTTTATATTTGCAGATTCAAGGTTTCAAGACGGTGTGGGTGGGTTGTCGAAATCACTGTCGCCATGTTGAGAGCTGTGTGGAGGCAATAGATATGCTCTGCATTTCGAATTTAGCACTTTTAATACACTTTTCTTAAACTTTTATACTTGTATTATGTGTTTAATAGAGCATTTTCAGTTGCATACATATACATTGATATATACAACTATTACTAAAATGATTGTCTCAGCTTGTCTGTTGAAGATGTCTGTGTTTCAGATGATAGACAGAAGTTTTACTTCACCAAAAAGGTACATTTTTCAGGAACTTTGTCTTTATCGTAGCCCTGACATTTTAACAATATTGATCCCACATTAAATGATGTGATGTTTTCCAAATGATTCAAAGAATCCCTCCTGGGACATAGAGAACTGAAGTTTGTTTAAAAATCAAACTCAACTAGAAATCTTCCGCCTTAAAAGCATTCAGTCCCTCCAGGAAGTTGCAATAGCAACAATTCACATTTTGCACAACCAGTAGTCCCCCCGCGCCCACGTCACCAAACTCACTTCCTCCTTCTTTCTGGTTGTGAAGATTGGTCATATTTCTGATTTGTTGCCAGTATGCTAATAACCACTATAGATGACAATAACAAAGTAAAAGGATAACATTTCGAGGAAAGAAATTAAATTCAATGAAATGAAACTGACTGCCAAAAATGTTCTGTAAATTAAAGGGAAACATTTGCCAATAAAAATTACAAACCGAAAATACCGAGCCTGAGATTTTTGACGATTTCGATTTTTTTCTTCGAAATGTTATCCTTTTACTTATATCCTTTTACATATATATATGTACATATATGTATACTGTATACCACATGCTTTATTTGTAAATGAAGAAGTGCACCCTTCCACAACGCTTATATATATATATTTATATATATATATATATATATCAATTTAATCTTATATCGTCAATTTAAGCTTATATATTCAACTATGAAGCTTATATAATAAAATTGCACTGTTTTGAGTGTTCTAAGTAACCATATATATAAGGTTACTTAAAACACTCAAAACAGTGCAATTTTATTCTCACTGGAAGAAGTTGCCTTTGATTTTTTTAACGAATTATACAAAAAAAAAACGATTTGTGCAATTTTCACTCCCTCCTGCAATTTTATCATAAAATAAAATGCCTAAAATCATAACAACATGCATTGAACATTTTATAGAAAAACTGCAGTAAAATCAGCCAATTCAGGCCGTAACAATCCCCCCAAAAAGCCTGCAAAATCCAGGAGGGACTGATTTATTATGAAACATTTTGATGTAAATGATTTTATGCCGTAATAGTTTTTGAACAGGGTTCTTGGTTCCATAAAAGCTGTCTGAGTTAAACATGAGGAAGCTGTCGGTCCTTATAGCCCCCCGAGGGTGGAACGGAGGGAGGAATGTTTTCCCGTCGCACTTTGATCTCACACCCCCTAATCACTTCCTGAAGATTATACAGTACGTGCACCTCCGCACTGCCTTCACTGTGTGTGTGTGTGTGTGTGTGTGTGCTTGCCTGAGGGCAGCCATGGCAGATGTAGTCCTCTGTGTCCTGCCTGATGACAGACAGAGATAGGGAAGAAACAGAGACAGAAGCATGATGTCAGCAAACAGTGACAGCCAACAAGAGTTATAAATAAGTTTGGCAGTCATGCTGAAGTGCGTAAAGCGAATAAACTGACCAAAAACAGCACATTTCTGTTACACTACAGAAATAAACAGATGGAAGTGCTGGTAAAGTCATTGAGCTCGTTGTCAGTGTGATTTTGGCAGGTCTCGGTGTTATTATGTTTTTTTGGGGGGTAGTAAAAGGCGTCTCAGAAATAGCTAGCAAACTAACTGGAGATGCAGGAGTGAGCAGCAACATTTGGCTACAAGGATGAGCATTGCTTTGATATTGTGTGATTGAATAAAGACGATATTACATCAGTTACAAAACTATGATGATGGGGTCCAATTGTGAGAGACTTTAAAGTGTGGGTGCTTGTAAAGATTGATCTCAACTTAATACCTGTACGTTGTCGTAACAGCCAAATGAAGGGTGTTCAAATTGGCACCAGAGTACTGAAGAAACATGTGTTGGTGTCACTGCACAATAGAGTGTGTCTACTTTATTCAAACAATTAGTGTATCATATGAGTTGTTTTTTTTTAAAGTTATTTTTTGGGGGCATTTTTATTGACAGTGGATAGAGTCTTGGAAAGGGGGAGAGAGAGAGGGGATGTGGAAAGGGCCACAGACCAGATTTGAACCCGGGCCACCGCAGTCAGGACTGATGCCTGTTACATGGGCGCCGCTCTACCACCTGAGCTAACCAGACAACCCATTGTATGAGTTTTAATAGCTACTGTGGTATCAGCCCTGCCACATTCCCATTAGGAATGTCAAAGTTAACGCAGTAATAATGCTTAATGTTTTAACACCACTAATTTCTTTAACGCATTAATGCAGCTTGCGATTTTTAAGGTTGAAGAGGGCTCAGTTTTAAAGCTAGAGTGAAGATGCTGATACCATATGAAACTAGAAAACCTGAGGAATCCATCGGTACCAACCATGTCATACTAGCTTGTCGCAAAGAAGGTTAAATAACGCTCCAAACATATGCTAAATTTTGGCGAGGAAATACTTGCATGGTGAATTTCAAAGGGGTCCCTTGACCTCTGACCTCCAGATCAGTGAATGTAAATGGGTTCTATGGGTACCCACGAGTCTCCCCTTTACAGACATGCCCACTTTATGATAATCACATGCAGTTTGAGGCAAGTCATAGTCAAGTCAGCACACTGACACACTGACAGCTGTTGTTGCCTGTTGGGCTGCAGTTTGCCATGATATGATTGGAGCATATTGTTTTATGCTAAATGCAGTACCTGTGAGGGTTTCTGGATCAATATCTGTCATTGTTTTGTGTTGTTAATTTATTTCCAATAATAAATATATACATACATTTGCATAAAGCAGCATATTTGCCCCCTCCCATGTTGATATGAGGGTTTAATAAATTCATTTTGAACAGATAAAAAATGTGTGATTGATTTTGCAATAATCGCGATCTGATCATATGATTAATTGTGATTAAGTATTTGAATCGACAGACAGCCCTAATATTTATGCAGATTTTCTTTTAATTAAAGGGACAGTTCATTAAAATAAAATTTACACACTGGTATTTCAGAGCACAAAAAAATGTCCTATCATAAATTAAACAAATACAACATATTCAATTGTACAAAACCACTTTGAAATGTTTACAGAATGGTAAACTTCTGATCACTGTATTACCCCTGATTCTCCTTCAGGGGTAGACAGAGACCACACAGCTCTAACACTGGAGCTGTTAACACATCAGAGTTTGCTTGCATTATCCAACAAAAGACTTTAACATCCAGACATACAGCATTTTACCCAATAGACTATAATACCATACTACGGTAATATATTACTGTGTTTCTCAGCCTTTAATACTAAATTTAAAAGTAAAACAATCCTATCCTGTGTTTGGCAAAGGCTGAACACCTGTTGCAACATATTAATAAGCTGGTGCATTAATTCTGTAACATAGCCCTATTTATTAGGCTATATATTGAGAATTTGGCTATAGAACAAGCAGAAGCAGCCTTCACAAGTATGGAGTCCAGAACCTGCCAAAATAAAAAATAAAAATAAATAAATAAATGACTTGATAAATAAATAAATAAATAGTCATTTAATGTAGCAAAAATTAAATTGAAATATAAATGTAGCCATAAATTAATTGATAAAATGTGAAATAATCTTATTTATTCATGTATTTATTTGTATAATTTTTTGAATATAATTTTTTATTTACTTTATATTTATTTTAAAATGTATGTATATATTTATGTATTTATTTCTGCACGATTTTCCCATTGCATTTCACCCCTTATTTATCTCCAAAAACGTATTTATTGCTATATTCTTTTCCTAATACATTTCTTTATGCATTTCTGCCTCATTATGCAAATGAGGGGCTGTCACTCAACTTGTGTCAGGGGATCAGGTTGCCTGCCTATGAGCTAGCTAGTCATTTACTTATTTTTGATTTTTGCAGGTTTTGTCCTCCATACACATGGGCATCATCAACATCATAGCCTACTAATGTGATTTGCTATACGGGAGTCCATATCATTCAAATATCATGATCGTCCATGTAAACTGACAGAGAGATTTTTTTTTACTATAAAATTCCTTTATTTGCCAGAAGTAAATGTACAGTAAATAAAATGGGCACGGAAAACACAGCCTACAACCACTAATGAAGGAGCTCTCAGTTGCCCAGTTTTCATTAGCCTACCTTCATGATTGTTGAGGAAGTAGCCTATCATTGAATTATAGACTATGTGAGACAAAATTAAACTCAACTCTTTTAAAGATATTACGTGTTAGCATTTTGGGTCAGTGTATCTTTTGGTCATTAGATTTTCCTTTTACAAACGGATATTAAAAAAAAAAAAAAAAAAAGTGGTTATTTGATTTTCGATTCAAAGGGACTTTTTGTAACTTCTTACACGTATAAATCTACCGGGTTGGTGTCTCATGCGCGCTCACATGTGGCTACGCTGTTCAGACAAGACTCCAACACAAACTACACGGAAGCACCAAAACCTCCTGGTTGTATCTAGTGAAGCCCGTCTGTTAAACAGTGTTGGACGCGGTCAGAGGACGCGGGGGAGACCGTAGCTTTGGTCTCCAGGACCGGAGTCTCTGCTGTACTCAGCTCCTCTGCCTGCTTGCCTTCACTCACACACCGCGCGCGTTCTCGCTCCACCTCATGTGCATGCGCGTACACTACACAATGCAGAAGACTTCGTAGCTCTGAGAATATCTAGTGAATGTTCAGTGGACGTTTGGTCAGAAATAACTGCTGCAGCTCCTCCAGACCAACAGAGGTTTCCCGTGTCTTGTGAAGTGACGGGGCTCCGCAGAGAGAAACGTTATCGTCTCCGACCAAAACTCCGGTGTCTCCCCTGTTCCCTCCGGCCGCGGTCGGGAGGCTGAAGCAGGAAAAGCCAACACTAGGATCAG